>UXSR01005284.1:0-131890 GCA_900604375.1 Mesocestoides corti | reverse complement strand
ATTGGCAGCCTTCTACATGTTTTGTGTCATCGTGTGTAAAGGATTATTTTACAACACGTTTGCAAGCTTACTGGGTCACAAAGGCAGACGCAAGTGGAGTGCTACCATAACACACATCACACTGTTATTTTTAATAGGTACAAATAAAATGATTTCTTCACGCTTGCTACTCCACGATCCATGGTTCATCAGTGTTTCTCAGGTAGTCAAAATGAAATTCGCCATTGCTCCCTTCAATCGTCCACCAGATTAAGTCAGATTTGAGAAGTTGTGCGAGTGTCAAAAGGAAACAAAATGCTAGCGGACTTTGTCTGGAGGCGTTTGCAGTGTTGCTGGGGAAATCACTGTTCGAAATCTAAGCGCACGAACGGAATTAACGTCTGGAAATTAACAAAATGGCGATTACAAAATTATGGGATTTGACGAGAATTCGGTTAAGTTTTCGGTGTTTAGTTCGCAAAGACGCAAGCCACATGAACTTTATTTAGCAATATCCTTAAACGCAAAGGAACAATTTCCAGCTTCATATCCAAATCTCTTAAGCACTCGCAGCTCACCTTGAAGCCAAGGGCCAGAGTTATGCAGGAATGCGTCTGCATTTCTGTCATTGGTGGGTATGCTCGATAGGCAAGTTTCGATAAACCAAACTTGGATTTATTGGAATGGATGCACATCCACCGCGGTGTTTCGTAAGCTTTTGACGACGCCATGAATCACAAAATCAGAGGAATTCTAGGGAATATGCAAAAAACGGCTGCATCCGACCTCTTGCGCTCAAGGCTACGATACCGTAAATGAGTAAACCTAATAGGGTATGCAAAAGTTTAAGGGTTAATAATGAAACACGGGCAAGGTTATTGCAGGGCACATTCTGCGGACATTGTAAAACAACCTGACACTCCCATGAATATTTTTGGGACGTAAAATGGGCCATCTAACTTGTTCTGTCTCAGCAATGAAACAGAGACCGGTCAGTGCTCTCGTAATAACGTACAATAAATGTCACTAACCCAACGCACGAAGATCGAACATGTTGAGGCTTAGTGGAGAACCAAATTCATCTCCTGAAATAGTCTCTATTTAATATTTGTTTCCTGACTTAAATCACAGTCGCGATTCAAATGGTCAAATTGTAAGTACACAAAGTGCTCAAAACTTTTACTCACTGTTTTGGATTGTGTGTTTGCTTTGTGCAGGACATCGCATATGTCAGGCGTTAACACTTGTCTTTTGTAGGTAAACACCTAGAAAGGGGAATGCTGGACATGCTGTTGCTTGATTTTGCCTGGCATCAAATCTCCAAACCGGAAGTCAACTGGAGGGATTTGCATATTTAAGGGCAGTGCCGCCGTGCTTCTCGTTTGCGAGATTTGCACCAGTTGACTGTCATGAATGCTTAAAGAGCCTGTTTGAAAGATGGGGCAGGAAAATTTGTCCACTTGAATGACCACTGAACTCATTTACTGGGAAGCGTGTTAGTCACTTTGGTTGTTTTCAACAGATCTGAGGACCTGTGTCAGTATTTAGCATACGTTTATGGAAGTGGGTAGCACGAACTTAATTCATCTAGGGAAAAGTTCCTTTTAGCCCCATCACCCGGTGCATTAGTGCTGAGTAACAGAACTGAACTAAAGAAGGCAGCAACGCCATTGTAATGTTGGAGAACGTATTGCCCGCATTTACTGACAACGCAGTCTAAGTCAAGTCTCGAAAACCGAGTCTTCATGCGTAAAACCTAGCAAAATCAACGACCTACTATTGACACACCTACCTGGTGATAGTGGAGGTAGGTTTGTGATATTTAGTCACTGTGTTCCCCAATGTTTCAAAGCAATCATCCTAAGTCATTTGGGACAAAATCTCCAATGACACGGACATGTTTGCTTGCACAGTGTGGCGATTTTCATGTGAATCAGTTGGTTATGAGTTGGATGAATCGGTACTCGTTTCTCAATTCCTACCATGACTGCCTCCAGAAGTCTACAACCACTCGATACTCGACAGGCGGCACTGAGTGCAATTTTGCAATCTTTGAGAAGTTAGCAAGCCTAGAGTAAGCGCCATAATCGAAGGGTGCGGCATCGTGAAAGTAAACAAAGTGAACTTCACTACCTCCGCTATGACCTGCGAGTTTCATGTGAGCACATACCGAGGTGTCTGTGTTCGTCGTCACCACAATGAACACGATAGCCTCTCTCAACTTGCCTGATTCAGACAGGTAATTATTTTACTTGACAAGCTCATTGGCTTGTCATGTCTGCACTGTTTCGCATCCTGTCAAATCCACCACACACTGCAACTCGCGTTCATTGGATGAAAACGATTTTGGATGTCATCAGTGCGGGTCCTCTCGACTTGTCTCAAGTCCTCTCATTTGACGCAGAAATCGATGTCTGCGTAGAGGCAATTCTTGATCATGTGGCAAAATGTTGACAGCAAATGTCTAGCACATGTGGGTAAGTGCCGCTGTGACTGACAAGGTCGAATACACCGTGGACAACGCCACGGCACCATTATCTGTTCTCGTTTGGCAGCAATGCCTGTCCGTTTACGCGCAAGTGCAGTGTGTAAGCAGCGAATAACGAACAAACAAAATTCATTGTGCATGGCTTTGTACAAAAATCAAAAAATTATACTTGAAGACAAATCTTTTTTCATTACATTCACGAACTTCCCTGAAAACACCTCACATTTAAGCCGGGTTTCGGAGGACACTAACTAAGAGAAGATGTAGTAGAGTGTAGTAGGATCCAGTTCGGATTTGGCTGTGCACCTGTGTTAGTAAAATACTACTATTCTTCACAAAAATACAAGCATTGAGTTTAAAGGGGTTCTGTTTAGGTTCTCCGAACCCACGTGCTTGTATCATCAATCCCTAAGACGACGATGAATCTGGCATTTCCAAACGAAAATACGCAAACCACACAAAGACCAAGTTAAGTTGACAAAGTTTAAACGTTCTTCTCCACCTAACTCAAAACGCTTACTGCATCTCATTCAGTAAATAAACTTTTCGTAACTGGACAATGAACCTGATGACGATAACTCATAATTAGGACATGGGTCACATCATTCATTCCAGAAGTCAAGCTTCTCCTTGAAGTAGAAAATTTAGACTAAAATACGTGTACGGTGTACACTAAATTTGCAAAGCATTGCTTCCCCCTTCGTTGTGTTGATGTCTTCACATTTTGCGAAACAAAATTGTGCAATTTACTGTAGTAACTCGCAAGTGTGTTTTCCTGTGCAGGCCGTTGTGGTTGGCAGCATGCACGAAACTCGCATTCTCTGACCAGCCTGTGTCGCCGCGTGGGAGAAGGGCAGCAGAAACCTGAGAGGTGGCGCTGTATTCCGGTGGTGCACGCTTGGTTTTAGAATAAACTTGTAAAAAGCTATCAAGAATGCCAGAGCTCCACAGTAACGCTAAGAGCGTTATCAGAAAGTGATTAATGCAGACAAGTTGCAGTAGGCTGAGATATTTGCGTCAGCTAGTTTTCAGTTAGTATCCTCAAATATTAGTTTGAACAAAAATTCGAAAACTCATGCGTGGGACTATGTATGTGCAGGCCAGAACTTGGCAATAAGGCCTCTCTAAAATATGAACTTCAGTACTTGAAAAGGTGGTGAGAGCAGTCCTGCACTTTGTGCGCTTAGAATTTATCAGCATGAGTAAATGTCGCAAGGTAATGTGTACGCAGACAAAGTGCTACAAGAAAACTGATTGGCGAATGGACAGCAGAGACTTAAATGTGGATAGATTTTTCTTTCAAATATATCGGAAAGTGCTGACATCGGTTAATCCCAAATCTTTCAACCAAGTCTCTCTGGAATTTAAGAATGAGTGTAGGATGAATTCTGGCACATAATTAGGGGTTACTTTTCATAACTTCAGGGTACGAAAGACGTCTAAACATGTATGAAATGTGAAACGAATTTACAATAGTTACTGATTTATGCCCATTTTAATAGATTAGGCACAATCTGATTTTAGTAGCTCAGTCTGGATAAGTTAGTATTGCCTCTGAAATAACTAGCCCTAATTAGTTTTTATTTATTAGCAAAATATTCTTTTATAATCCTGTAGAATGTACAACTCGATTACAGTTTTCATTACGGGTTTTTGAGCTGTGAAATCCTATATTTGTCTTTTACCATGAAACATGACAACTGGTTTTACTAATTTAACGGGAATCATCAAGCCAAAGTTGAGAAGTAGCCAAGGTTTTGATGTAGCTTCGTTTTACTAGTTGCATTACATGGCATCAAATGTTCCCGTTACATTCGCATACAGTTCAAAAGTCAGCTAAAATTTACAGTTAAACATTTATAGTCGCAGTTATCTTTTAGCCTGACAAATAGCGTAAGCTGCCTTTCTGCTCATTGTAGAGAACCTGTTAGGATCCACGTCTCAGCTGTAGTGGCAAAAGCCTGTCTGAGCAAATTTTCTCATATTAATTACCAATCAAGGCCAACTTACATTGTATGAGTTCTCTAGCAAATCTGATCTACACTATTTACCCTTATTCTGTTGTAAAAAATTGCTTCTTACCCAAAGCAGTAATAAATAGTCATTTGCATCGTGTCTTGTTTCTGTGCCATGTTCTTTCTTTTCTATCAAACAAAATGAAAATAATTATCTCAGTATAGAGGTTAAGCGAAAATCCCTAAATATTTTATGCTGCGATATTCGCGACTGATACAGAAAGGCCCTGAAGACTAAAATGTAGGTTGTTCACTGCAGCCAGGAGTTGGTAATTAGAGAAAAGTGCGCTCTTAGGCATTTCTTCCATGAATGTAGTATTATGAAACATTCCAAGTCGTAACACAAACTCGTCATATCATTATAGCGCTTAATCATAAAACAATCTTGCTCACACTGAAGAGAGGCATCTTGTGAAAAAATTTTTGTTTCAAGTGCTGTCTGTCACGCTTCCATAAATAAAAGAACTTAATTTTTTTAAAACAAAATTTAGGAAAAGCAATCCAACAGTTTTGCGTCTCCTAAGGCATTTAAATGCCGTATATTTGTTCAAAAAGCCACCAAAATTTATGTTAATTACTGTACTAACTGGAAATTTGCTGGAACATTAATTTGAACTGTTAGAAATTTCGATAAATTTTATTGTTTCGGTCTATATAATCCGAAATCAATACCAAAAACAATTTGCTTTGAAACTATTATACGAAAATAAAATTATAGAGATTTATCATTGCATGAATATAAAAATGCTTTTAATGTATTTTATTATAAATAATTCATAAACTTTGTGATTTCACTAATCATACAGCGCGATTTTCAAAGATTTCTGGTGTCAAGGCTGATGTTTTTTGATAAAGCTTTTTCTGCTAAAACTAATTAACCACATAATTTTCGACAATTGAACTAGGACATGCTGATTTTACAATATTTACGTGGGTGTTATTCCTATAGACGTAAGTTTATTTATTGACGTATGTTGTAGTAGTAGAATGAGCTTGTTGGAAGGAGCCCAAGGTTCAAATTCTCAAGAAATTATTGCCTCCGAGAAGGAAAGCTGTCCACCTAGTGAACTGTGCGACCTTTCTTCAAATCAGCCCTTGTCTTTTCACAAAACCCCAGCTGCTTTTCCCTCTAGCGTTGTCATTCCACGTCCCGCCCTTCGCAATCCACCGACTTCATCTACTTCTTTCTCGCATCACCATTCTTCTCAACTTGTCATGATGTCCTCAACTAATGACCTTTTGGACGACCCAGCTGAAGTGTCTGGCTCTGCTACCGGCAAGAAAGTGAAGATTATTGAACCATCAGTGGCTGACAATGAATCTGAGGACGAGGAAAGTCAGGCTGTGTCGACTCAGAGTGTGGGCTTAGAACCGAGTGATACTGGAGTTCGCCCAGGTGTCCCGGTGGCAGATGCAACCACTGTTCAATCAGCAGTTCCACCAAACACCACAGCTACTGCTGCCACAGACACAGCTCTAGGTCAGAAGAAAATTAGGGAAGAGCGTAAGAAAGAAAGGGAAAAGAAGAAGGAAGAAGAAATGCTGAAGAAATTTAAGGCCGAACAGGAAGCAAAGCAGAAAGCGGCTGCTAAGTCCAAGTGTGGCAGGTGGATTAAGCACAACATCAAGGTAATTTTGTTCGTATTTGATTTCTATGCATTTTTAGATCGGCGAAGGTGGATATAAGTTTGTTTACCGTGGATACGATTGTATCGAAGCGCGAAACGTTGCTTGGTGTGAGTTTAAGCCTGAACATGTTGATACTAAAGAGAAGAGACAGGCTATGTTTCGAGAAACGGAAATAATGTTGAAGATGAATCACCCTCATATTGTCCGGTGTTTTGACGTCTTTCGTGAATGGACCAATGAGGAATTACCTGAAAGTCCTCTAGAGGAAAGAGGGCTTGTTATAATTCAGGAATTGATGGCTGAAGGTACCCTCAAAAGGTATGTGGATTGCTGGACCCTTTTTACTTCAGTGTTATCCGCAAAAACTTCCTCGACGGTCAGTGTATCTTGAAATTTCCGCTAATAACGCGCTGGTGGCGCCAGATTTTGGACGCCTTAAGATACATGCATCATCATCTGGAATCACCAATTATTCATCGCGATTTGAAGTCAGAAAACTGCTTCCTGTACGGTGCCTCGGATGAGGAATACTTGAACGTAAAGGTTGGTGATTTCGGCCTTGCAACACATGTAGGGCACAGCGGTAGAAAAACTATGCTAGGTACGTTTAGTCGTTTTATTTTGAGTGCTGTATGCTAGTGTTTCCCTCTACGCTTGGTTGAAATTTATGAGGAGACTTCACCATTTATTGTGTTTGTTAGATATTGTTACTCTAGATGTTGCCTGCATTGAAGCTCATTGGTAACATTTGTGCGTACTGAGATTCATTCGTCCGTAAATAGATTTGGTTAGAACTGTTGTTTTTGAAACCTAAGTGTGAACTATGTAATTGGCTAATCATGCATGTGTTCTTGCGATCTTATGTTCTGTAACAAAGCACACAACGACTGGTTTTTTTCCTGGAAACTCCAACTTCTAATGAAACAATCCTGACCATTTTTTTATCCCACAAGTGTTCACATTGTTTGAGGGCTTGCGGTTTGATTTTTGATTATCGATGTCGAGTAAGATCTTCTTTTTTATGACAGTTATAAAGGCGTAATTGCTGCCTTTTGGTTGTGGAGCTCTTACTGTACAAGCTTCATCCACACTAAATGTTTTCGTCTGAATCCTTTGGTCGTCGGGCCGGTCAACATTAAAACCTATTCATTCATCGTCTAGGTAGTAATGGTTGAATTACAATTTTCTTTCGCTTTGGCTATAGGCACGGTAGGCTTCATGGCACCAGAGATATTCGATGAGAAGTACGACGAGAAGGTGGACATTTACGCATTCGGGATGCTAATGCTTGAAGTAATGACCAATCGGACACCCTACGACGAGTGTGACACTATGCTTCAGGTGGCAGCCAAGACTATGTCTGGTCACGGGCCGGATATCATGCAGAAGATTTCTAATCCCAGTCTCCATATGGTAATCTCTGCGTGCATCCACCCTCTAGCCTGCTTCAGACCAACTGCTGAAGAACTTTTTCCCCTTCCGTTATTTCAGGTGAGCAGGTGAATTGCTTTATTATTGTTTGAGTAATGACTGGATATCTGTGGAGGCCCAACTTTTGTTGTGACTAAGACAGTGTGTTGTCCAAAATTTGCTCACTTGCGTCTTGCATCTGACTACTCCTTGATCCTGGGGCTCCTGGCTGAAACACAAGGGTCGATTTGACTAAATAACACCCGGGATGCTAGTCGGGTACAAGATCTGCTCCATAAAGGTGGCGTTTTGTGTTTCAGGAATGGGGATTTTGATGGAGGCGGCTTTGTTGTTTTGATCTTCCCTGTCGAATTTCTCAATTTTGTTCTCGAATAAGGCTGTATTAACGATTTCGAATGAAGGCCGCATGTAGTGTAGTTGTAAAGGCGGTCAGCTGCCCAATAGCTTGTCAGTTTGCTTGATTATGAGTCAATGGAACAGACCAATGGGCGACGACATTTCTCAAAATCTTATCGTCATCTTAGCTACTTTGGTGACTGGCCATGTGATACACGGTGCCAAGACGTAATGGTCGAGGCGGCAATTAGCAGCGACGGTTGTCTTTTATGCAATTTCCAGTTATGTCATTAAAGGGAACAGCAAACTCACCAACCAAAAGTCGCGGTTACCTTAGCAATGCCGACAATGGCACCGTCGTCTTGCAAGACGTTATTCCAAACGGCACATGCAACTTCATGCACTTTAGGCTCAGCAATTTACCGTATATCCGATGACCGACTAAACTAGTCTGAACTAAAAGGTGTGGGGCGTGGTTGAATCGACCGCGTGCATTAGCTGAATTACTCTTGAGGGTGATCTAATTTCACGGATGGCTTCATGCGGATGCACGTGGTCGCGGAGTGAACTGCACACAGGCTCCACTAACTCTGGCAAGCGTTTTGATAACGCAACTCGACAACCACGCAAATGGAAAGCAGTGATATTTTGAAGCTTGTGAGGGGAATTCGTAGCTGCAGAAATCATGCATTTACTTTCTGTTACCTGATAGCCGTCAATACTTCATGATTGGAAAAAGACGCTTCGTTGAAGCCTGGCTTAATAACTTGTCTGCTTCATTGCTCTTTTCATAGCTGTTTGCACTTTTAGCAAAAGACCTTGTCGGTAGAAGTAGAGCCAAACTACGAAAAGATTTCAGATCGAACAGAAGTGATTGAGCGCTTTGTGCGATCGTTGGCAAACCCCGAGACTCGAAATCCCAAATTCAACCTCCGTTTGCGGTTCCGTGATCGCAAGATGTTGCAGGAACTCGGGTTGGACGAGGGTGAATCGCTTGAATTCGATCTAGACATCTACAAAGCCGAAGACCAGGACATTCCTGATCTTATCCAGAGTTTAGTAAGTGGTTGTGTTGCTATAAGTTGAGCTCAAAATGTGATAGTTTTGCAAGCCTTGTCACCAAGAGCCTCTCGTCTGCATAACTGTACTGATAATCCTCTCAATGCAAATAATCACGAAATTGGCGGATATTTTGAGCGTAAGGAACCACCTCTGTTAGTTTTGTTGGAATAACACGTACGTACTTGTCAGCAGTGTCAGAGTGGCGACAGGTTGGGATGTCATTAGTGGCAGGACGTCGCAGTTTGTGAATCAAGTGTTCAGGCCTCGTTTGCAGGTCGAAAATATGACGGTTTACTGAAATGGCTTGGTACTGATAGTTAGAACTGGTGAACTTACTCCCTAATCGGCCAGCTATTATCTTGTCAAATCAGTGTGTTCATCTCAGAGACGTATTGCACTGCAGTGGTACATCTTAAACACTGGTTCCAAATACAGTTGCGAACTCGTTGTAGCAACAATAGTGCTAATGTTGGCATGCTCCTCGGCACTGTTGCTGAGACAATCATTGTAGGTGGGATATAGTGGCATGTGAAACTCAATATGCAGTGAATGAGTTCAGGTTAGACATGGCTACTTCACGAGAAGAAAGGCGTGTGGTTGCAGCAGATGGAACGATTTGTCGTCTGATGGTGGCATAGATCCTGCAGCTTAACCAGTTCAAGCCAAATCCCTGTGCTCCACTGTGTTAACTGCGTGTCCTTATGACCGTTTCAGGCTTTTGGCATGCTAATTAATCGTTCTCGTTTGCATAGCGCCGGGAATACGAGGACAAGCTGTCCCGTGTGTACGTGAACCCGAAGCAGCCGGACAAAAAGATAGTAACAAACCACCTGGACAAACTTTTCACCAGCATTCGATTGCAAATGCAGTTCCTGGTCAAATGCCTACTGGGCAAACGGTGGAAGGATATTTTGGACTCACTTGTGTCGGAAACCAAGCGGTCTAAAGACAAGCCACAACAAGTTCAAGAAAGTTCCGGAGGATCGGTCACTGGTTCTGCTGCAGTTGGTGCTTTTGCAGATTCTGACGACGAACCCGATACTGATGATGGTAAGTGGACACAGCCCGCGTGTTTTTCCATCTTTTTCCTCACACCACTTGTATTTCAACATTTGTAAAAGTCGTATATCGATTTTCCGGCTTTCTGTCGCTTTTTCAGTGCATCTTTTGCATGTGGCCTTTCACTGCTGTTTTGTTTACGACTCATTATGACGTCAACTCACTCAGTCGGTTACTGCCTCCTCTAGCCCTTGTGTATAAAATAGCGATTATTTATTTCCTTGAACCTAGCAGTCATTTTTATGTTTCCCATATAGAGTGCGCTTGATCGTAGGTTGGTGCTCTAGTTCCACTTCATCATCACTTTTAGCGGTCACATGACCATAGCTTTTGATTTGGATTTCATGCACGTGTCAGGTAAACTTCACTATTGTCTCCAAAGTCTGTCATTACGCTTGAAGTAATTGAGACCGGACAATTATGCACACTCGCCCTATCCTCTCCTAGGCGACTGCAGCAACTTTGCTATAATCGGAAAATGCAAGACCAAGTGGCTAAAGGCAAAGAAGTTGTTAGACCGTGAAATCCAGTCCTACCGCAAGGCGGCTTCCTTGAATGCATCTGCTGCGGGAACCAGTGGAAATTGTGAGTCTTCACAAAATCCTTTCCAGCCCCAGTCGAGTTTATTCATAGCACCTCCACAACCAAGCGGTCCTACGGGTACGTCGTCTCCATCTGTGGTAAATGTAGCTGAAGGTCTTCCAGTGCAAACCCCTCCTCTTCCATCAGTCGGCGGCACAGCAGAAGTTGTGAAAGTGGGTACAGAAGACGTGCTGACTCGAACAGAAGGTTCCCCAGCACCCACGGAGTGCCTGCCTGTGGTTTCCCAACAGGCGAGTTATCTAGGTGCCTGCGTGCTTGTTGCTAACCACAAAGTCTGTTTCCCAATGTAATCGTTTTGGTTTTCATGCAGCGTTTTTTTACCAATGTACACTTAAGAAGAGTTCTACATCTGCGTGACATGCCATGAGTCGTCGAATGTATGCGTGCTCTGCTCGGCTAGCATGACGAAAGTGCCTCTTACAATGCTGACACGACCTTTTCGCCCGTACTACTTGACTGCTCTGTGTTGTCATCCGAAAAGTTACTTGCTTTTGCCTCCGCATTGTTTCAACTATTGGTAGGGGTTTTGTGCCAGGTTACTTGGAGGGCAATTTGCTCACCACAACCTCTGAGTTGTCTTAAGTGAATCCGACTTGCATTTCTCCCAAACTCTGGATGTGTTTCTAAATGTGACCAGTTCCACGGTATGTACGTGGTTAGAAAGCCGTTTAAACAGGTCATGTGAGTTGAGTGGTGTTTTCAACACAAGTACCGCAAAGTGACTAAAGGTGAACAACATTTGGCCTCTTGTACGAAGATGGAGTATGCATTAACGCGTGAAGGTCACATTTGCATTCATGTGTACAATTGCATTTTCAAGAGCACAAGAAATGTCAGGTTGTCAGAACACTTTAAGGTAAAACCACAAAGTCAAAAACCAGGACTTAATAGATTCTCTATGCTAATTCGAATGGTAGGGTGTTTGCTCCAACAAGCCTCCAACGAGAATCAGTTTTTCATCCACCAATCTAGTGAGGCTGGTGCCACCATTTGTAAAAAATCGCAGTAAAGTTGTCCCCAAGAGAGACTACCCACAAGACTTTCTTCCAGTGACCGAATACTTACCATGTCCACACCCCTTCTAGATCATGAAAGCTGCAGAAGATATGTATTAACGTCCAAGACCAGAATTTTAGACTGCGTAGACTGTAATGCCTTTGGTTCGCTTGATTGGGTTGGTAAGATGCAAACCAACGATTTCAGCTCTTGGCTGATAATCTTGTGATGGTGTTTTGGAGGTCTTTGAGCTGCGCTTCGTGACCTCAGTCCACTTCCATGAACTTGTGATTAGCCTCGAATTTCCACAAATCTGCCCGTTTAGGATCTGCCTAACAGGCAGCCGAGCATCCCAGCAGCCAGCACGCAGATGTATACTCCCCTTGCTGCCGTGAATCTACCGACTCAACCGCAGCACATAAGTCAGCCAGCTCCACTACGACACCCTGCCCTACCAGTTGCGGGACAACCACACCCCCTCCACTATGCGTTATCTGTCTCCCAGCAGCCCGGTTCCCTCGGCACCCCCTTTGTTGCCAATCAGGTGTTCCAACCTGGAACTCCACTCGTGTCCTACGTAAGCGACATCGCTTCGCGGATGCTTGTTTATTCTATCAACTTCAATGTTCTGTAAGGGTCAGAAGAAACTTTAGCTTCTTCCTGGCATGAACACCGATACAAGATTCTGTTTCAGGTGTTCCTGCTATCACACTCATTTGTTTTCGTTACCTTGGCTGCCTTCTCCCTTCTTTGATACCTCAAATTAATAGTTATTCATTGAAAGAAATGCGCTCCTTAATTTCACCTGACGCATTTAGCTCATTCATGGTCTTGCAAAATAATCCATCCTGGAACTTTACCTCTCAGGATGTTCAAACCAGTCTTGGCATGACAGGGGTTCATCCCGTGATGCTTCAAAGTGTGCAGCCGTCACAACCCGCGGTATATCCCGCTCTTCCCGTTGTGACGAGCTCCAAATCAGCTGTCCTAGTAGACCACCAGCCCTCATCGGTCACAGCAGGAACCGCTTATTTCGCCCAACAACCAACGAACTATGCCACGGCCAAACTCCCTTCTAACACCAATCTTCAATCCCAACAGCGACTAGGTGCGTTCCATGCGCATCCACCTATTTCTCTTATCTGGTTTGCGTGTCGTTCTGAAATAATGTACTTGTAGTTTCATTGGGTTATTGTCGTATCTACCATGGTCACATGTGACATGCCTATTTCTCAAGCCCTCTTTGATCCTTAATTCTGTTTTCTAACCAACCATGCAACCAAAGCCAGCTGCAAAATGCGCGCTTATTGTCCCATCAAATAGGACAATGGTGTTATGCTTCAGACTAGCTGTTATGTGGCATTCACGAGTGTCGTTTTAATTTGATTCACGCTTGTGTTCGCAATGTCTTATGCAGATTTTGCTGGATGAAGCGTTGTGTGGTAGTGTGTAGGGGTCCTACGATAACACAGGAGCTGTAATAGACAAAACACCCACAGTTTCGATGAAGTTTGGTTTCTGGCACACCAGAATCAGCCGTCTACTGTAATTAGTTTTGAAACAGAAGAGTTTGAATAGTTTTGCTGAAATGCCTGCTCATTTAAGCGTGCATCGGGTCAGGTGGTTTGGATTGTGGTTAATTACGCTGGGCCAGCTGTACTGCAGTTCGCCATGTCGAAACAGTGCACTACCGACGACCACGGCCGTGAATCGTAAATTTGCGTGTCTCAAAATAATGCTTATGCTCTGCACTAAATGGAGGATCGCTATGCTCTGCAGGAACACGCAATTTACACAACACTCTCACCTAAAGCAAATCCAAAACCATCATATTAACGAATTGATTTGGAACTATGTGGTTGCATTATACATGAAGCAAGCCATTTCTAATCCGTTGACATTGCTTTTTATGATTATCTTTCGACAGAGACCACTTATTTTTGTAACACCACAGGTGTGTACACCCACCCGAATCGCGTACTATCCAGTAATTACTGTGTTTTGCTTTAAAAAAATGTATCTATTGTTGCAGAGTGACTGGTCTGAATTTCGACATCTATTGCCAATTTTACCGAGTTGCAGAATCTTTTAAGCTAATAATTCATGTGACTATCGCTTCGCACATGTTCTTGCCTTTTATTTGCGTAAATACAGATTTTTCCTGGATTTCGGTGCCTGTATACATTTCATTTTATCCCATGAACAACCACGTGTCCTTTTTGCCTGTTTACGTTTTTGCTTCGATGTGTACAAGCTGATTTGAACAGTAGCGCGGGCCGAAACTCATGCAGCTAGTGTTTGCTGTGCTGGAGATTTGGTTTCTGAACATTCCCAACTCCATTTCACAAGTGACATTGGTGGGGAATGATTCTCAAGCCCTTTTCCATCACCACCTGGGAACATTACTTGATATGCTTGCATGTTAGTTAGTTAGTTAGTTGTTTCGGCGCGGTGTGTGCTATGGTAGCTGAAGTTAGCTGTGTAGAGAATGTGGTCTGAGCTTGAGTTGGACCAAAGAAGGTGACTCCGTCTGCAACTTAATTTTCCCTTTTTAATGAAGTAGGTAGTGAGACCAGTTGCGTGTTTCATTTGAACGAGATCAGTGAAGTCGGTCAGAGTTCAGTTGCTTATGGTAACTAGGAATTGAGAAGAACCACTTTGCTTTAGTTCGTGTGTGGAGTGTGGAGTGTGTTGCACCTTTGTTACAACCGACATTCTAGCCACGATGATCCTGAACCCCCCCTACACCTTACCTGGGGGACTGCCCAATAGCTGATGAGTAGAGACGTTTTGATTGTTCACAGTCTGATTTTCAGATGCCTTCATCCAGGAAAGCGAAGGTGGTTAACCTGAAGCCCTTCATTCTCTTCTTTCTAGGTGAAGAGGTCCTGTTTGATCAGGACACAACTTCAGACACGGAGGTATGTCATTGTGTAATACATGCAATCAGTCTCGTTGCAGTGAAACGGAAACGTGTATTGATGCCAAATTATTCAATTATCGAGTTATCACAGTCTGCGTCAATGAAATTGCTTAAATCCTAAATCACTTGTGTGGTTGTTTTAAGGGCGCACTTCTTGTCTACAGTGTTATCTCACAATAAATGCTCCCCTTACCCCTTACTTCGGCACCAGGTGGATAAATCAGTTAACGGTCATTAGTCTCGTTAAAAACGGCCGCTATCTTTCCCAAATAAGCAAGAAACCATTCCCAGATCGTGGGGAGGATTCCCTTTGTGCGCCCAAAAGTCGTTTGCTAAATGTTTTATCTGTGGCGGAGTTTTGTGTATTTTGTGCTGAGACCTGTTGGGATTTCTCATCCAAAATCGATGTAACTCCAACGCGAAAGGTAATATGGCGTGGGTCGGACAGGAAAGGGGGGAATTTGCCCTGAATGTTTCGTTACCTAGAACGCCTTGTTAAATGTTCTAAATTGCTTGAATAAATTTAGATCGATTGATGTTAATATGTGGAGTGTGTGTTTCCAGCTCGAATCGCCAACATGACGATGACCTTCGGAGTGTTCTTTGCACTTCAATTGGTTGCGGCTCATGCTGCTGTAAGGTACCGAATTGTTGTAGTCGGTTGTAAATGTCTCCGTCACATTTAATCCATTGTTTTCAGCAGGCTGCTGGCCAGGCGGTGGGAACTGGGTCCACTCTGACCGAAAATCTGCCAGTCACGTTGGCGGGTGGTGGTGTAGTGGCTGGATGTCCAACCCTCCCCAGTCAACATCCCACGAGTCAACCAATTTGCACCACTGCTAGCTCCCTTCCACCCGTTACCAAGGCAAGTCTCTCCGAGGGCCTATGTTGAGGCTGATAGCATTCAGAGGCGACTATTATTATTATTTGGACAGTTGCTTTTATTCACTTGAAAGCGTACTGTGCTCTCACCAAACTATTGGTTCAACGGCTCGAGCAGAGATGGATAGAGGCCACGCAAATTTGTCCATCTTGCAGTGTTTGGCAAAGCCTCCATTAATCCTGCAGTGTACTGCAGCAGCAGGAGTGTTTTACATTGGATGCTGCCACTGACTCTTGGTAGCACTGCTCTTCTACTCAAAACAATTAGTGTTTGCTTGCATTTGTTATTGTGCAATCGTGTGTGGGTGTAGAGTTAGAACTCTTCCTAAGTTGTACGGAGGACTTGCACTCAGCACTTCATCTTGTTTCCCCGCCAATGTCCAGATGAGGATGTTGATTAAGATGTATAGCAAAGCTTGGAGTGGTTTAGGTGAAACAGTTTGTTACCAAAACATGTTATTTTGATTGTCTAAGCCCTAGGATCTTAATGAGTGTTAACTGTGCATGCTAATGGTTGTTGCATTCAAGTGAAATTGGTAACACATGAATTTGTTAGTTAGGTGTAGTTAATTCGCGCGTCCTAATGTTTGCTAATCACTGAAGCATCAACTTGTCGCCTCAAAACCTCTGAGACTGACAGGCGGTTTGCTCAAGTATAACTAGCAGGTCATTTGGAAAGTTTTCGCAAATCACATACCTCCACCCTTGCTTGTTTGAGTGTTGCGTTAATGCTGACTGAAAAATAAGCCCTAGCTTGGCGTTAAGAGAATCGAGATGATTCAACTACTTTATGTTTTGTGTATCCTTTTGTCCTTGCTTAACTCCGTGCTTTTTGTTGACTCAATTAGGTAACTCCTCCAACGTCGTAAGGTTGCTTGTTCTCGTGGAATCAGTTTTCTGAAAACTTGTGACGTTAGACAATTACTGGTTTGTTTTGTTTCTGACCGGAGCAAAGTATGCCGGATCAACCCTCTCGTCAATGTGCATGGCCTTTTGTAGATGTGGTTACCTCGAACAGGTCGATTCAGGACCAAGTCAAATGTTGGAAATGGTGCTGTTTTTTAATACCCGTAGAAATCATAAGAATTAGTATTCTATCAATGGTTTACGTTCTTATTGAATGCAAGGCGAGACTGATGGGTTTCATGAACAATCGGTCAGGCAGGTGCCAGTGTAGGATCAAGTTGATTTATATGCGAGCGGTCTGCACCTCGGTAGCATTAGTATCGAGGAATGCGTGAGGAGCGACGTTGTCCGCGAGATCATCCATGTTTTAGGTCAAAGGCACTGTGTTTAGTAAAGTCAAGTGCTTCACCAAGTCTGTCGCCAAAGTGTTAAGGAAATACCGACTGAGCGATATTTCGATCGAACAAGCAGATATCTTGCGACTGATGCGGAAAAGCGCCGATTTGTCATAATCTGTCCTGCTTGTTCTCTTACAGAAGTATATTTCGGAGAAATTGTAGGAATGTATCTGCAGATTTCGTATTTCTGAGACACAGTTAGTCTTTCCGTAGATAGTTACATTTCGAACCAATCACGTGAATTAATTTTGTCTGCTGACAAGAAAGTTGTTGTGTTGTCATTAATGCAAAAACTGATTGATATTGCTTTTATTCATTTCGTTGGTGGTATTTTGTGTAGCCCTTACGGGAGTCCGTGTTACGATTTAATCTTCCTTTTCGCACCCGCTGAAGTAACCATATATTGCTTTTTTTCTAGGCTGCTGAACAGCAGCGCGTTGTTGCATCTAGCGGCACTAAACCGAAACGGAAGATTAGCCACCAACAAACGACTGACGAACAACAACCACCCCGCTACATAATCCGAATAACCCGACTGGAACGAGAATCGGAAGGTTGTGATGTGCCGGGAACTCTGCGGCCGACGTTTTATGTTGAAATGCCAGATGCAAACAACCCTACGAGTGAACTTTGGAAGCTGAGTTTTCGATGCAACCTCTATGATACAAGCGATGACATTAAATTAGTGAGTCTGGATCATTTTCAACTGATGTTGTTTTATGTTGATTCATAGGTATCATTACACTGGGCCAGTGTGAGGGAATTGTCAGCAGTGTATGTTCAAACTTGCAAGAGCGTTATTTCTAGAATAAGTGTTAAGTTGGCGAATTTCGAGTAGCATTATTTGCATACCACTTTATGTTGTCGCATGTGGTAGTATGCAGTATCCTTTTGACAATTTCATCAACGAATACTAAACTGAGAAGTATTGCTTGTCACATTCGATGTGAATGTTTGTATTAACAGCCGCCGGTGCCAACGGAACCGCTGCTGTAAACAATCCGTGCTTCACAGGCTAGCCTCTCGGTGCCATGAAAACATTAAGACATCTGGTGATATTGCGCAAGCTGGTCGTGTGAGCAGTCCTGGATCAGGCTTCTTCCTGGTTTTGAAATTTACGTTTTCTAGGGTTGACTTTGCACGCACTGCGGCAGCGCTCGCCCACATGTTGTCGAAGGTGTATGCTAGGCTTTTTTGTTATGCGATTCGTACATTGTGTTGGCCAAGAAGCACCATCTTCGTTTTGGTTTAGGTTTCTTACAATATATTAATGTGATTTATCCCTGATCGAGGCTGTCTGCATCGTATTCTCATTAAGTTGGATCACTTTGAGAGCAGGTTTGGGTCTTATGGACGCAAACTTCTGACTTCGTATTTTTCGGTCCTTTCGCGCGCTGCCAGTGATTCAAAAAACAGTGCTATTTAGCTTTGCACAAGAATTTGTTTTTTCGAAGAAGTAGTCATTAGTAAAGACTTGTTATTAGATTTCAATAATACCACTTGATGTGGGGAGAGAGAGAGCAGTGTGATGCATTTTGGCAGGAATTTGAACTGGCGATCGTTTGTGGTAATCATCATCATCACCACATCATATTGCTGCCTGTTGATTATTCCCTTTTCGTTCTTCTTAGTTTGATGGTTGTGGCTACACACAGACAAACGAGGAAATAGACCGCGCGATAAAGGAGGCCGTGGCAACCATGCTGCGGGCCTTGCAAGCTGATCAGAAGTCGATTCCACTGAACCACGACTACGTTTTCTATCCCCAACTCTCGCCTGAATTGGTCAGCCTTTCTGCATGTGGTGGGGCGCAGATCAAGAAGGAGGCGACTGTGGACGAAGCGGGAGTGTTCCCCTCAAATATCACTATGGAATGTTTCACAGATTTTGGTACTGTTACTCATTGGGGTTAATTCTGTACAGCTGACTCCACTCACCATTCCAACACTGTAGTGACTGGTTTCGCTTACTCGTTCTGCATAAGACCACGTTTTCCGGCTGTTCACACTGATAAATGATCTTTCAATTAAGTCCTTGCATTATAATAGGTAAATTTATTCAGGCTACTTAGATAAATATCTGTTTTTATAGTCCTTCTGCAGACTTGTTGATAAATTCAATGTGGCTGAGTTTTTGTCCAAAATTGTCTTCTCATCGTTTTTAAGCCTCTTCTCAATATTTTCTGCCTCTTTTATGCCATTGTTTCATCATTTTGCGCTTTTTATGTTGTACTGTTATCTTCCGTGAATGCATACGTTTATGGTTTAATTTAATTATTAAAAGTTGGAATGATTTCTGTCTGATCACCATTAATTTTTTTTTCTGCTTAATTGTTTTTTATCAAATGCGATTGGTACAAGTAGGCTTAAGTTGTGCAAGGTTATCGGAGTCTATTTTGCCTCCCTTTAATACTCATGTGAGTCTTTCGTCACTCATTCTGTTTCGCAATTTGCATCAAGTGTCAATACCTCGCCTTTTTAGATGCACTTAAACGGTTTAGGCCATTGCCATTTAGTAAACCTTTTGACGCTACGTGGGCTGTTTTCGTGCTTTACCTAACTGTCTAAAGCCCACCTAATGTCTTCGAAAGGCACTCTATCGTTGCAGAAGGGGTGTCTGCCGCATTTTTTTTAAATTCTATCTATCTCCAAGTGTCTACTAAATCCTCTTTTTATTCAAAGAATCACCTAATGACGAGGACTTGAATGATAGCACTCCGTCTGCTGATTCTCCCATTGAAATGGGAACATCGTCGCGATTCGCAAGAGCGCCCGTCGTTCCAACTCCTCAGCAGTACCCCTTTGTGTCCAACGTGCTTCCTCAGTCACAAGAAGGGCCTACTTCCCTTACCTGCAATGCCACCCTTGAAGAGGTGTCCCCGCTTATCACTGCAGGCTTCACCGAACCCTCTGTCTACCAGTCGAAGTCGAATCCCTCATTTCCTCAACCCGTGGACGCATCCGTGTGCTACGCATCAGAACCCGGTGCAACGTACGACAGCACCGAATCTCTCCCTGTTCATACTAATTCTTACACGCACCACATGCTCACTGCTAAAGAACCCGAGGTCTTTATTACCCTTAAGGTTCCCGCCCATTCACAATCTCTTATTTCTCAATTTGCAAGCTACCTAAGCACCAACCGACGCACTAATCCGATGCTTGTTGTTCCGAGCGATCCCAGTTCTCCAGGGCATATTTCGGTCCTTCCTGATCATTCCTCCTTTTTGTGCTCACGGGGTGGTATTTGCGGAGGTTTCAGTGTATTGCCTCTCCCTGCGTCACATTCTCTTCTTGTAATTCAAGAGAACTCTGCTATGGGCCCACAAACAAGGGTTTTTCGTCCACCCGACACTGGAGCGATCGTCATTATGGCTGATGAAGAGGTACATTATGTCCAACGTCCCACAGTCCTGCTACCTAGGAACCCCCATCATCCCCTAGTGGAAGTACCCCTTTCAGCTGCCGATGGATCTGCAATGTCATTTGACGATATCCTTGCCCTCATGGTTACCCTCCGTGAAAGTTTGTCAGATGCACCTGCTCCGATTACTCTTCCGAAGCACCACTCTTTCACAGAGAATGTTTCGACAACAGCACAGCAGGCCCAGTCGCAGCATCCACAAATACGCCAGCAAGACACGAATTACTATAGCCTACCTTATGGGGCGGTGCCGCTAAACTACGCTAGAGGAACCGTACCAGCACCTCAACTTCCCGTGGTCGCTGGTGTTGCGCGCCAGCCAATTTTCAGGGCTGCGCCCCCTCCACCCCAGCAAATACCTGTGAGACCACCTTCGGGCAGCGTGGCCTCTGCTTCCCATGGGGACTTTTCGGCTGTGACTGCACCGCTAGCGACCCTTGCTCCGCCGACCTCTCCATCCGGATGCATTCCCAGTAAACCCCACATGTCGCCACAAAGACCGTCACAGCAGCAGTTGTTGTCTGCCGCACTAGCGGCATCGGGGCTGAAGCAAGACCAGGTGCCTAATCAGTCCCAGCTAAGTCTTGTTTATGTAAGCGCCTATGTTGGTGCGCTTTAATTAGTAACGCACGTGTGTGGTCCTGGCGTTCCGTCAATACAGAATCGTCGTAACGACATGTTATGGAGTCTGCAAAGCTTTTTTTCTAGCGATTCCAAACTTCTTGGTAGTCAGTTTTTTTTCTATCATGAACATGCACAAGCAGGTGAATTGTTGTTCTGAACTATAGTATATTTTTATCCAATGAATGCCACCGCTTGCTTGAAACTTGAATCGTCTCGTGGATTTTTGGTTGCAGACAACCAATGCTACTGTTTCACTTTACTGTCGATCCTACATCTCCTTTTTATTCCGTAAACTTGATCTGTCCTTTTTTCCAATGATCGAGCAATATTCATACCTAGGATACATAAATGGGCCAAATAATATCCCATCCATGACGAATAATAAGACTCTACCCATCATAATTCTGTACGATCTGCCTTTAAAGCACTTTCTTATTTCTTCTTTAGTTGGCGGCCCTTTTATCTGCCAACCCATCGCTATTGCTTTCTGCTATGTCCGCACCCGCCACAACTATGTCTCCGTCCACTAGTGATGCATCGGCCCCAGCCAGCGCCATCTCTTCTTTTCCCACCACCACTGCACCAGCTACATTACCTAACGCTCCTTCATTGTGGCCAAATTCATCTACCACGTCACTCCAGGCGTCGGCGCCTTCAGTGATTCCCTCCAGCGTGCCCGCTTCTAACGTTACGGCCTTGACACAGTTCCTTCTACAGGCCGCACTCGAGGGATTGCAGCAACAACAGCAACTGCCATCTACGCCCATTGCTGCCCCTGTAGCCACGTCTGGCCTTCTTCCAGGAGTTTTTACTTCCCCAGTAGAGGAACATGATGCGAAGGCTGTGTTCTTCCCTGCTTCTCAGAGTGCCCAGCCTTCCTTGGTACGTCTGTAGCCATCCAGCTATCTTCATTGTTTTTGTGTCTCTTCGGAGTAGGACCCTGGGTATGTATTTGCAAACAAAGTGTTTTATGCTAAACTGCAGCCCTCAAAACACTCAATCGAGTAAATTGCTTGTGAAATAGGTGGGGTCAACAGCGTTTACTGGTGTCTCTTTCTGCTAGACGACCTTACACTAATACTTGCCCATTTTCAAATCCTCATGGTTTTAGCCTCAGACCAGCAAGCCACCCTTGCCGACCGTGGCACAAACTCAGCCTGCTGTTGGCCCCGCTTTTTGCCACCCACAAATGCCTCTGCAGCCAGAAAAATTCCTCCTTCCTATTCCATCTTCCAGCTCCATTGACGCTAATGTGGCTGCAGTACCAACGTCCGCATCTACCAGGAAGGCTACGATACCTGTAGCTTCAGTAGGTTCTTGATTCTGATGATATATTTATAATTACTATGCCTTTGTGATGCACTTTATCTATAGGAAGGTCATCTCTGTATGACCTAGGTCCATGCTTAGCTGGTGCTCAACTGGCTTTAAGCCGAACAGATTTTGTTTATTGAACTCTGTGTCTTTTGGAAATTAAATATAGCGATTTTAATGTCATGTTCGGTTGATTCCGTTGTCGTTTTCAATTAGTTTATGTTTAATAAGGGCTCAATCTTTTATTCGATGGAAAATGGTTCCATACACGCATGGCTAAAGGTAAGCAACAGAGGTATAAATTGAGCTCTTAACGACTGCAGTTACTCTCTCGTAATTTTCAGCTACATTTGTTGCGTTTGTTTTCCTTTTTGGATTCTTAGGTGCCCCAGATACACCCACCGCAGCCGCCACCTGTGACAGCGGTTCCGCCATCAATGAACAGACCTCCGCCAGTTCTTGATGCCTCAAACTTGCGGCCTGTCTCCAAGTTCATTGTCACCCCGGTGGTGCCTGTTCCTCCCCTGCCCGCCCCTGCACTGAGGGAGGGTGGGCCATCTGTCCCGTCCTCGTCGGGTCCACCGCCTCCACCGCTACCGTCTCCGACGCCCCAAGCCCCCGCCGTTATTGGAAACAGATTCACGGTACTTACATGCCCTCTCTAGCGCTCCCTTCGTGTGGCCTCCCTTAAGAACGCTACTAACTTCAAATGTGGTCATTTAGGAATCTTTGTGCCTTGTTTGGCACACTCACTCTCGAAAACTTTGTGCCCAAATAGTTTTTTTATTGACAAAACTCCAGAGTGTGGACGACTTAGAGACACCGCGAAATTTCATTATTATTCGAATCTGAAGAAACACGCCAGCTCATTATGATTACTGATGTGCCTATTTGGAATGCTTAAAAGCGATCTCGAAAAAAGATGTCAATGGCATCCCCTGACCTGGGATTCAAAGGCCACTAATACAATGTACTTTTACTAGGTTAATTCATTGCGGCTGCATATCTTCATGGTTGTCCTTACGTGTAGGTGGTGTCGGTCGAGTCAAGTGGATGCCAACAGAGCTCTGTCGAGCCCACCTCTTCACACCCACAAGCGCCCTCGTCTTCTGTGACGCTTCAACAGACGGCTCCTCCAGATTCAAATATTCAAAAGAAGATTCCCTCTAAATTCACAGTATGTTCCTCTGTTACGTTTGATCCAATAACAATGCGCGCGCAACCTCGGGACATATCCAAACCACTCCGCATATCCAAATTGCATGATTCTTAGCGCCTACTCGATCCCAAGCTCACCTGAGGGACGACGTCTGGAGTCAATAAATGCTCGCCTTTCTTTCAATCATCAGGCATTTATCGTCGATGCACGCCCCTGTTTGGCCAACTGGCGACGGGTCACCAAAAATGTGCACTGCGCTTGGACCCACAGTTTGCCTTTTCCGTCGCACTGTCCCTTTAGTCCATGTTGTCGCTTATTATAGTTCCGGATGTCACGCGAACTGGTAGGCATTACTTTTGAACCAGCTTGGCAGTTTTCGAAAAGCCATTCAGCAATGGATCCTTTACATGTTAATCGGCAAGTGTGGTATTTGCCCAAGAATCGTATTTCGTCGTCGTCATATCGTCGCCTTTTCTCCAATCTGGAGTGTCCACTTTCGCTCACAATGAGGGACATTGTGGTTTTGGTTGCGCACTCCATTGATTTTTATACCTTACCCAGACGACAACTTCTGGCTCCGAGTCAGTTCTGTTTTCTCCTTGGGAGCTTACTCGTGGTCAGGAATCACATAGTCCACTCAGTGTAGCCGCGTATCTCCCAACGAGAGAACTCACCACTCACCTGGTTGTTTTTGTGTGCCACTACGTGTCACCAAGTGATTGGAGTGATGCACACAATGTTTGTGGTGGTGGTGGTGTTACTGTCAAGTTATTCGGTTTCATTAATCCTCAATGCCAAATTTACACATTTTGCCGAAGGTTGAGCGTCAAGTGCAAAGAGCCCATGCGTAATTTAGTAATGCAAACGCAATTTGTATTTATGCGGTTCTCCTTAGCTCCACTGTTTACTTATTGGCGCCTGTGTACAAGATGGCTCACTTCCTGTTTCAGGTGAAACCAGCGCCCGAGGCAAAGTGAAAGCAATTCGTTGCGTCCTCAAGAAGACCGTCACCGAACTCTGCTTCCTGCGCCTCTCCGCCTCCTTCTCTTTTCAACTCGTTTTTTTCTTAATTGCATGCTTCGCTCCGTATTACTACCAGAGCTGGCAATTTCGTTTTCTCAGCGTAGTTGCTGTTTTTACTACAGATGATGGCGCCTAAATAGATCTAACCGGTGGCTGGGCTAACCTCCCAATTTACTGACTGCACCTCGGCCGCGCGTATTCTGTGAGCACTAAGCAATGCGATGCAGACTTGCACTCTGAAGCACTTTATCGAGCGGTTGCAGATATAATTGGCCGAATTCGAGAAAAGTCAATTCAATCAAAGGATACTTTTTTGCTGCTATTCAAAAAAGATCATTGAGTCGCGTGCTCCGAGTGTGGAGCATCTAACGTGGAGCAAAACCCTTCAACAACTGCGGAACCTGCACGGTTAATTTTTGAGTCTAGCTACACTTAACATCCTGCTAGATATCCCAAAAAAAAACTTGTACCTTGGTCGTCATCTAGGAATGCTTAAGTTGTGTCCTTGCAGGCTACGATTGCTTGAGCAGGAGCAAAGCTTCGGCCACAATGTATATCATTATGTCTGTCAGACCTGCAATTCAGACTAACGCCCACAAGGTCGCACTTGCACATCGTGAAGAACCTTCCTGATTGTTAGCATAGCGAAGCTCATCCCCTTCAACTCTTCCCACTCGGTTCTTATATTTTGCCAACGCATGAACAGCAGCAGTCTATTCCTCTTTAACACACTGAGTGATTCCTTCGTTTATAGCGGGTTTCTCACGTGCTCTTGTGCACCTGTAGTACCCTGTGCAGCATTACCTACACCGATGCGTCACGGGTAAGGCGGGTTGGCTCGTTTTCCGCATGTCCAAACATGGAGACGAAATAATTTGCCCGACTAGGATGTAAGTGAAGCCCTTTCAGGCAACGGTCGAGATAGTCGAATAACTTTTCCAGCTTGATGTCTTATAGGGACTGAAAAAGGATGTCGATTTGCGAACAGGCATTTATTTTAAACTAGGATCACGTAGGACAAAACAAGTCGCCTGAAATTGGTTTTGACGATACGTGCAGGACCTGAAACTAAACAAGTGGTTCAAGTTAAGTTATCGTTAATCCTAAGCTGATGTAATGAGCACATCGCAAACCAACATTTATTCCATTCCTATTGGTCGAAAAAACGGGGAGACACGAGGAACAGTTGTCGTCCTCAAGTAGGTGGGCTTTTTCAATGTTCGTAGTGAATTCGCGGTAGTTCTGCAACGTCGATTAACGTGTTAGTGGCTTAACAACGATTGCTGAGGAAGGCCAATGTTAGCGTAGACACTAATGGCAACTAATTTATTTGATGGAATCAACCGCTCTCATTTTCTTAACAGAAGGAAGTGTATGTACTGTACCTTGAAATGCGTCCTGTTGATTTGGAACCAGTTTCGCAACAGCAGAACCCATGTGGAACCTAAGATCAACCCTGTCAATCGTCTTGTTTTAGTATTTCGATAACAGAAGTAATGAACGATACCTTTGTGCATAGCAAATGCGATTGGAGGCGGGTAAATCCAAAGTTTCCCCAGAGCCAGTGCAAAGTCTTCTTTCCACAATTCTGGGTTGAATCCCCGTCTATATATAGAATACACAAGTAATCGTTAGCTAGCCCGACTCGTCCAGTGCAACGACCTCTTCGGGGCCCTCCCGTCACCGCCACGCTAACTCGTGTTTAGTAGACAGCGCGTCGAAACACGCGACACCCTGCCAACCGGGGCTTTAAATAACTAATGCGGCTTGCGATAGGGGACAAAGTGCATGGAAAGTGAAGTTGCACTTTTTAAAACAACCATCGCTCCACTGTTGCACATCACAAGGACGATGTAGGTAGAAAATTACTGAGGCCCTGTCTTGGTAGCGTTGTTTGGAACGAGTGCAAAAGAACGTAGTTGAAGATAATACAAAAACATCTTAAACGAATTTCAGCAAATAGAATGGGTTTAATTGCAATAGATGCAGGGACTCCGTTTGCATAATCTGGAGAACTCAATAGAACACTCCTACAACATAATTTTCGGTGCTCTGTCTCTTAGTAAACATGCTCAAAACGATTAGAATCTGCATAATTTATCGGTGTAGCCTAATAATAATGGTGAAAGAAGAGATTTGCCCCACAACCGACAACAATGTCAATTACGATATCGTCGCGTGAAATTTCCAGTGCAACTTGAAACGGTAAGAAGACAATGCACGACCGACCGTGAAAGTTCCTTTTTCCCTTAACAAAAGGACTGAGATCTGATGATTCATCGATGAAGATTTTATGTGGCTCAGATGATTACTACTGCTAACCACTTGAACAAGACAGGTACTCAATATATAAACAGCTAAACATCTATTTTCAATATAATTATGCGTGCCTATACGGTTTTAAACTATTTGCGTTACATGATGAGGTAATTTACTTTTCATTGAATCAAGTAAACCAGAAAACGGTAATTGTAGTGAAACAAGTTCCTTAAAAGCCACCCCACGCAAGTAACGGGTCTTGATTAGTGTTTACTAGTCTAAACCATGGTCACTAGAAACTTACCTCGAGCGAAAACCATAGCAGTGAAAGCGGAAAATAACAATGAAGGAACACTTTTTGTTGGGATGGTAGTAGCGCAGAACAAGCTCCTGTTGGCCTTCCTTTGACAGTTGGAGGGCTTCGAGTGTTTTCAAAATGCAGATCCGAACTGTTTCAACACACGACACCTTGAGACAAGAAAATCTCCCAAGGCTACACACTGTTCATCAACAAATTGTCAGTTATGTTTTTTTGGAATAATTCTCTTACGCTCTCTCTTTCCTCAGGCATATTTTTGCGTTATTTGCCATTTAAATGTTGACCATATTTGCTAAATTATGCCTTCATTTATCGTTGCTAATAAGATTAGTCTGCTTGGCGTGGATCTTAGCTTCGATAAAGAAATCCACAAACGACATAAACGCAATGCGAACTCCAGATGCAGAGCGCTTGGTTGGTGAGGTTAGGATAAGTCGTTGTGAGTCACTCGGTAGGCTGCTCTAGGGCACGATAAAATAGTCCGAGTCCCACACGACGCCTACGATAGTTCTGGTACACACTTTAAGGAGTTCGGATTTCCTGTCATACGAAGTTTATTTATGCAAAAGTACACGACCACCAACTAACACTTAAAATTCACTGGTACTAAGAGCCTTCGCGTCGGTAAAATTGGGCTCCGAATGTAGTGGAAGCGGAAATCCCCTATCTGTTATTTTTTTCATTTCGTAAAACTGAGTATTGCGCATCACTCAATGCTTTATACTTAAAGATAATGCCGAAGGTCTAGTACTTTAGGGTCCCTTAAATTCATTCAGAAATGGTTGTCAGTGTACAGTAGCATAGAATGACCCTGTTGTCAGAGACCGATATCAAAAGTTTGCGGGACAAGACAGCAAATAACAATGAAGTAACCAACAACCCATTCGCAAACCGATTCGATTGATGAGAGTGGTTATTCCTTTGGTCACCAGAAATCCGGAAGTTTGATATTCTGGAAACAATTACCTTAACCGGAGTTCCAAATACAAAGGCTGATCTAAAAGTATCCGACGGATAGGCACCCAACTGAAATAGAATAACACATATGGCTGCGTACAGGAACTCCTTCACTACATGAAATCCTTAAAATGCTGGTTAAACAAATCAGTAACATACCTAGTAAAAGCCTGTCTTGCATTTGTTGCATTTAAGAGCAAGAACCAATAAGACTGATTCACGAGATTGGGTGTAGTTGGCAACTATGATATCCTGCTGCAAGGTACACTGATAAAAGGAGATGACTGGTCAAATCCCCAGGCGAAATGGTGAAATTGGAGGGCTTGTACTAGAGTTGTGTGGTTGTCTCAATTACCAGTAGTTATTTGGTTCTTTTGTGGTAACACTGTGCTCGTGAAAAAGCGATATCTAACAGTCTCGGGAACACTTATCCGGTTTTCGGTTGATACCCGATTATGTCCAGATTGGTCTCCGAATATAAGGTACAACTTTGGTTAACAAATCTCCAAATCCCTCGCGTGACTTTGCAGTAACTTCCTGGAATAGCAATCTAAACCACTAACCGGATCTGTGTAAAGAAATTACAAACCCCATTTTAGACGAGTGCTTAAAATGTGGCAGTCTACACATAACATCAACAGTGTCAACTAAAAAAGACGATCATGATAAGAAAATATATTCAAAAACAATATACACACACGACGCCATATCATGCAATAACATAAAAAATTAACCCCAAGCCTGAGTTTTGCAGTATTGCAAGATGAGCGTCCCATCAGCGCTGAATGAGTCAAAGAGGGTGCCAATTTCGGTATCTAGCGGAGGCGCAAAACTGCTTGCCACATAAATAAAGAGGTTGTCCTGTGACTGACCGAGACCAAGGTATCTCCGCAGAAATATCGTCAAATTTATCACGGTATCATTCCGCTTAATTGCCCACCTCGACTTTTTCATGCGGGGTGCGTCGCCAACAGCCTTAAACAATACATCAACTTTGATTGAATGCTTTGGTAATGAATGGAGGTCCTCCACGCGCTGATTGCCAAAATTGGCTTCTTCGGCCATTATTTTCCTCGTTAACACAAAAATATGGTGTAACAAGACCGATGAAGGTAGAAAAACTCGAAAGGGCTAGAGCCAATGCAGAGTTGTGCAAAGTCAGGTCAAGTCGACATAGCTTTCACCTATAAGTTCCAATTCACTTAAACATAACCTTCTTAGAGTATCAATGAAAGTCACAAGCATTTAAATCACGCAAATTGTTTTTAAATATCATAAATTACCTATGGCTAAAGTCATTCTAAGAAAAAAATTCAACTGAAGAAGACTTTGGTGCAAGGTTGATAATTAGCTATTTCAAGGTTGCATTGGTGCCCAAACAGGAATGCGCGTATTTTGCCTCTTGTCTGCTCTGGTGCTTCCACTAGTTATTTGTGATCGTTTCGAAGAAGAATTGCTTGTTAAAGATTTTGGCAATGGGTTTTCTGGATTTCACTTCAATTTTGTTACTCAAAAGAAGTTGGGGGATGGTAAATATTTTTCAAGTATTTCTTCTCTTGCCTATAGATCACCACTTCCACATATTTCCAAAACCTCTGTATAACATCCTTACGAAGTACAGCGTTAGTGAGTTTCACTTGTCTATGGTAAAAGGTCATTGGGACCGACTGAAGTGGGGCCCTCCATTCGTTCCAAGTGCATCCGGTGGGGCTGAAATATGGGCTTGGTTTTCTCCCACTACTTCAAAGTACCTGTTTATCTTTAATCTTCTGTTTTTCTTAGCGTTGATGCATCCTGGACGTACTTCCTTGAGGCGTTGTCGGGCCAGTTTTGTGCTTCATTAAGTCAACTTGGTTTACCCAAAAATTACATTTCACCGTCGCTATCGCACCGCCCTTCAGGACTCTTCCAAAAAATCACCTCCCAGAATGTATCCAGTGTCTTCCGGTATGCTCAATTTTCCCATGAAGAAGTGTGTACGGAGAATCTCACTCCGTGGTCAAAACTTTTGCCGTGCAAGAAAATAGGTGGTCTAGCTAGCATGCTCAAACCTAAGTCAATCTTCAAGGCCACTTACAGCGCATTGTTCACCGACGTTCGATGTGTCTGCACGGTAACTCATCCAGCCACGCTTAATTTTTAGGATGATAAATGCAAGCAGTTTTCATTAGAATTGAAGCAGTCTCTGACAATCGTCTTTGATCGTCGCCATATGTATGGTTCCATTCAAGGTAACGGCAGCGTTTTGAGTTCCAAAAATGGCGAACACCTCTAATCATTTTTCTCAATTTTAGAACCCTGGTCTTTAATCGGTCTTCTGGGTGATGAAATGACCAAATCATGTCCAGTCGCATCTCGAAGCGAGATAATTATTCTTAGTTCCCAACCCCAGCTTCTACTGGATCCGCCTGCTGATGTGACTTCCATAGTCAATTGGGATGTTCGCCGCGTTCTTGCTGTATATTCTCCGTCCTACAATTTCGCTAATAACCTCACCATAACATCTTTCCTTCCCATCGAAACCCCCCGTTCGTCGACAGTAAATGAAGAAGGCGTTTCGGTCATGAAATACTCAACAGGAAAGGGGGACGTAGGCGGAGGAGTGAGAGTCGAATTGCGTAACAATCTTGCTGTTCCAGTGCCAGTTGTCCTCCTCGACTCCGCTCCTTGGTACGCTGAAATTTACTTCAGCAGTCTCACTATAACTCGACAGTATCCGGATGGTAGTGCTCCTGTTGTAATTACTCCAGGTATTTTAAACTTGTCTATTATCCTGTTTGTGATTTACCCCTGGTGTTTACAATTAGCGAGTTCCCTTTCTCAAGTTAAATTGAAAATGTTAATGCCTTTAAACAATGATCCGTCCACTTTTGTGAAGCTTGTAAAGTTGGCAAATCAAAATTCCAATGGATCGCCATTCAAGTTAATTCTAACCTTCTTCCGTCATAGTTACGGCCTTTCGGTGTTTTATAATGTTTGCACACTCGAAACTGGGATTTGATATAAAGAGCAGATTTTGTTTAAGCCAGTAATATTGGCGATTTGTCACAAGGTGGTAGATTTTATCAGTACCTTGCCTCACAATATTGCTCATATCCAGCTCCAACTTAGCAGTCTGAGAATCAAAAATCGGCCGGTTGCTCGATAATTATTCCATATGGCACCTCTGTCTATTCATCGAATTCGCAATAAGTTCGATGGTTATCGGCATTTAAAATGGGAGTTTAAAAAGTAATGTGCTAGAGTTTGTATTACCTTATGTGCATTGGTAGCATCATAACAACTCATTAATATTTTGTGGGAATCTAAGCACATTTGAAAAACAAAGGTCGTTAGTAGCCACATTTGTTTTCATAATAATGAGTAGAGACCGTAAAATCTGCAGTACTGTCTGTCGATTGCAAATGGCTTGTTTCCATAAGCCATGACTTTGTATTTGCGATTTCATTTTTAGCTATTTTGGGGTAAATATTTTTTAGACTGAAATTGAAATGCATAATTGTTATTTTTGGGTTCGATTTTTTGCTTTTTGCATATTCTCTATTAGCCAGATTATCCTCTTGAAATGCGCACAAATGCAGTTAGCGATTGTGATTGTCATCATTATTTTCAAATACACGACACTCCAGGCAGATTACGTAAGCTGCTACAGCGCACCTGATGGTCATCCAAGTTATCAAATTGCCGCCATGCTTAAATTTACATGCCTTGGTAAATTTCTTATGCTGAAAATCGCCGTGTGCCAAGGATCGGTTTTGATGCTTTCTAACATCGCCTCATCGCTGATGCACGTGCTTCATCAGATGGACAATGCACAATCTGCTACCTGTGAGCGAAAGTTAACCTTTCTGATCAGTTGAATTACGAGAGATTATCAGAATTATAGGCGTCATCTTACAGTTTACAGTCTTGTTTTATCGTAGAGCTGTCTTGAATTATTAGTTATCCTCCGAATATCCCTGGAAAAATTTGCCTTAACAGTGCATTTCGTTTTGGTGGTCGTATTCATATGTCTAGTTTGTGGGAAAATTTATGTGATCCACGTTTTTGTCAGGTATCAATCTTCGCTTATCCGTGATATGTATTAAAGTTGCAACTCGAAGTTACATCCTGGACAGTCCTTTATTTGTGCGTTAGTATCGTAAAAATTATCGCTTTCAAGCAATCAGTCAAGTATATTCGCATCATCTCCATGATGCATCTTGCACATCTATTTTTGTAAACATCTCTCTGGATTTATCACAGGTTCCAATTTTGAATCAAACCTGAGCCACACTTCCTACTTGTGAGCAAGTCTCCATTACCCATGCAAGTGTTTTTTTTTTCAACTCAAATTTTCCTCCGTAGAATTTTAGTTTATTGGTCAATCGTGGGTTTGACAAAATGTAAATGTGTCATTTCATATTTTCATAGACAAGGTGACCTTCCAGCCGAGCGTCCGGCGTAAGCAGATGGCTTTCTTAGAGCTTCTTCTCACACTACCTCCCGGTGCATGCGTCACGGTCTCTTATGCCTTCACAAAGGTTCTCATGCGCTGGAACGAATATCTGCCTGACGCAAACCATGGTGTCTACCTGCCTGCCGCCAGTGTTGTCTATCAGTTTTCCCCCGAGCAACTCGATAGACTGCGGGCCAGCAGAAATCCAGTGACCTGGGAACTGGCGCTCCCTCTTTGGGCCAGTACTTACGCTGAATATCTGTGAGTTCTGTTCTTTTAGTCTTTTTCGTGCAAAGGTATGCAGAGTTTGTATCTCCAATTAATCAAGTGGGTCCTGTTAGTGATTTTGGCTTTTGTCGACGATTCATTATGCAGTCTAGTTTGTGCGTTTCATGTGCTTGTGAGAACTAATTTTTGTTGCTTGTGTAAAATGAATTTTCGAGCACTTGTATTTCTTTCGAATCTGCTCAAATTTTCTGAAATGCCCTTTTTTACGTGGCTAAGGCGCTTCAAAATAGCAACTTTTTTTCGTCTTAGGTATTCTATTATGGGCTCTTGTCGGAGACGTCAGTGCGTAGCCCTCAGGTCTACTTTATCTCACAGTGATTCGCATTAATTGTTACATATTTACAAACGATTAGTTTCTCCGATGCTGTTTTACGTTGAAATTCAAATAGCAGGTTAGATTTTATTCACAAGTCCTATTTGACTCCTACGCAAAGCTAGTAATCGCTTACAGTACTTTCAAGTCGCGAATTTTTCAGGGTTGCTAATACCTTTTTGGAAACTTCGCTCAGTTTAATAAATAAAATTGACTTATAGCCATGAATTAGTGGTGGGATTTTTTTGTTGTTTAAGCTCCGCAGCGAATACCTCAAGGCAAGGCACAAAGCCGTTGGGCGACGGCCTCTTGCGCCTCTATTCCGAGGCCCTGCTCATTCGCCTCCCCGTCCCCGATTTCAGCATGCCTTTCAACGCCCTGTGTCTGGTGTGTTCTGTGGTTGCCATACTCTTTGGCAGCATACACAAACTAACCACCTGCGGCTTGGTGCCTGTCGTCGCCGAAGGGGACGAGGACGTGGTCGACAAACCGCCTATCGTTCGTTTATTCCAAAAACTAAAAATCCTCTTTCAACGCCTGCACAGACGAAGCCATTTGAAAAATGAGTAGTCGGGAGGACTGTTGGCCTTCACCCGACTGTATTCACGCAGTGCGCACTTTTCCTGGATAAATCTTCGAGCAATTAAATCTTTTCCTCAAGACCATCCGAGCTTTCGAACGAGGGCATTTGACTCGGAATTTGGGGTTCGTGTGTTAACGTCGTGGGTAATATGGATGGTTGTTGCCGAATTATTCGGTTAACATTACTAAATCCAAGATAATTTGCCACTGCTTTTCTAGTCGGTTATGACCAGCAAAGTTTTGCGTTGGTTGAATCTTAAGATGTAGTGTATGGGGATCTCATTTCAACTCACGAGTCTTAAGGTTTAAAATCAATGTTACATTTCTACTCAATATTTTAATTTGAGACCTACCTGATTCTGTAGTGGACTGACAGCCACCTCGCGTGAGTGATGCTTGCATGAGGGCCCAAATGGACCAATGACTCACGCCTTTTGTTATTGGCCTGTCAGCATTCGCCTGTTACGCACGCGTACTCATACGCACACGAAGCCACTTGGCTGGTTCAACTCTAATAAACGGTCGTGTTCTCTGTCGCCTCCTTTCCCCCTCTCCTCGGGTAGTTACGGGCCGTTAACTAGAGGGTTGTAAGGCAGTGCTAAGATCAAGCTACTACAATTCCACTTCGCAGGTTATGAATCGATTGATATGCTCGCTGTCTCGCGAATATTGCGAAGGAATGCCCTACCTACCACCGTGTAGGTATGCATAACGAAGTAGGAAGTTCACAACATTTCGGAATGCGTCGGAGACCAAATGTGGTAACTCCTGGTACCAGTTATCTGTGTGAAGCGTTATTTCAAGCAGGATTTCAGTGTCAGAATTGCATAGGCAGCCAATGGAGTTCTGTCTGGTTAAAACTGTCCTAGGTTGTTATTTTCTATGCGCGGTGAACTCGTCTAATCACCTCTTATCCACCAATCGAAGTTTTGTGAAATACCACTAAACTTCTTTAAAATATCCAATTCTCAAAGCTTCGTGTCTGCAAATTGTGAAATGACTCAATGCTCACTTCGCAGTGTTGCTTTTTGAAGCTATGTTGCTCCGCTTACGCCGGGAAAATCGTACTTTGCCAGTCGATCTTGGCACGGTCAGTCAGCCAAGTCCACCAACACGCAAGCTAGCATGCACGCATTAGAGTCTCGGCGACAGCCGTTGCTGGTGACAGGTCCATTAGTCTCATGCATTCGAGTACAAAACAGAACATCAAGAGCAACCTGACTAATTCATCCATCCTAATTCAGGTTTGATTGTCTCAATCAGTATCAGCTCAATGAACTTGGTGCCTCATTTCGAACAAAGTGCGTCAGTGATGTGAGTCACAAAGTTTCTTTAAAACACCGATGGCGCCGTAAGCAACAATGGCAGGTCCCCTTAAGAGGCATACGAAATTATGCTAGCTTCAGACATTTCATTCGAATAAGTTGATATCAGAAATTTTCTTGAAAAAAAATGTGATTTTGTGCACGATTGTGTAAGAAATGTCAAGTTTGATCGAAATCATGGGCTGTGTGCTTGCAACAGAATGCGGTCTTTTTAATGTGCGGGTAAATTGCATCTTTCTCACCACCTGGTGCCCTGTCGATGCCACCCTAGTGTTTACTCCTTCGTTCCTGGGTGAATCTCGTGTCAGAGCCTTGCAAGTAGAGAAAAGACATAACAGGCGGAGAGAAGCTGTGGTGGGTGGTCATGGTCATGCCATCGACTACGGACTCAGAATTAGCCCTTTCAACCGGACCGGCATCTGATCATGCCTCTCATCCACGACTTGGCTTGGACACACCAATTGGCTCGCGAGAACATCCGCGCTACTTGTGAATTTAAGCAACAGTCCAATCGCCATTCCCCCATTCCTTTTCTCTTCTAATTAAGACGATGAATTGGTAGTTCAAGCTTTCACTAGGTCCCAATACGCTCCTTCAGATTGACTCCGAAGAAGCTGAATCCATTCTACACAATAGCGTAGCAAAATTAGCCGCTGCTGTTCCAGGACCCCTTCTATTCACTCACACAACAGGCAAAGATGAACGAAATGATCGAGGTTACCGTTAAGTAGTATTTGATAATTTTTTGTACAGAATCTCATTTCTTTTCATTCGACACAAGCTGGAATGTCATCTTAGGTTGCTGTTATCAATGCCCTAAGAATTGATAACTTCGATGAAAATAACAATGAAAGTAGACTCTTGTTGATGGAGTCCAATCTCCTTCCCTCCTCCAGTCCACCCAACTACCATTTTTGTTATCTTATTCAACGAGATACCCGAGAATTGCTACGGCTGATGTTACGGTTTGATGGACTGCTTCGAGGTGTTGTTACGTAAGTAGGCTTCAGGATAGAAGTGGGAAAGCTGATTAAGTAGCTGTAAAAAAACAATGAATGAGTGCCTCTTAAATGGTACTCATCTCTCCGGTCACAAATAAAAGTTGTTCTTCATGCTATCATCATGAGCGATTCCTGTGACCTCCGTCGGATGGACATATTCACTGCATATTTGGACAAAAATGATTTAACCATCGATCCTTTGAGTTGATATTGGAAGAGCTTGGCACAGTGGGTGATAAGAAAATGCCATTTACCTTACTTTCGGAGCTAGATGAGCTCGAAAGCACTAGAAAGTGATTCAAATATGTCCTATTATCAAGACTCGACCGTCAAAATTAGGGCTGTTAGGATTTCGTCAAAGAAGCAGAATCTAAGTAAATCCGACAAGCCTTAAGATATTTCAAACGTATCTGTCCGAGCAAGCATCGCCGGCCAGGAGGGGACCCTGAAGAGGTCCAGCCAATGTGATTCCATCGACCGGGCTGTTGAAACGATGCCTCCAATCAAGCCCGTAAAAGGTAGCCGATGCACAAACACAATTATAAAACATAACAGTCCAGAAATCTTCGAAAACGCTTAAAAATAGATTGGAGTCTCAAGAAACCAGAACAATTCCTGGTCCATTCACCCCCTCACTGCTCCGTACTCAGAGGGAGACAGCAACGTTTTATTCCTTTCGCATAAGACTAACAAGAGCGCAAAATGAAGCATCGGGAAGAATGTAACATTGGAGCAGCCGAATAATCCCCGACCGAAATTTGGACCTTCCCTCCTTTCAAGAGTGCGCTAAAATCTGAACTCCCACCCTTTTTGTTTTCCGATACCCCAATTCGCTGGGAGACTATCACACAAACCACAATTTTGTCTTGTGTCGAGATTAGTTTAAACAATCCCAGCACTTTCATCTAATGCGCGCACTAAATTAGGCACATATATATCTAGAGTACTAGTATTGGATAAATTGTGCTTAAGAACTCAGACTATTCTCTCGACTACTTGTTGCTCCATTTTCGTACTGTTCACAGGCGCGAGCATCCCCAACATATGTGGGAAGTCAGATGATTCCTCGTATTCTTCAGGCACCAGGTACTACTAACTGGGAGACACGATACAATCATGCTCAATAGCTAGATTTTTTCAGAAGACATACTTTCCCCACAATCTTTAATCAACAAGAAGTGAATAAATTGTTAGCAGACTTTTAGTAAAAGTAGTTCATGATGAAATCACTTTCAAAATACCTTAAATATACGAGTAAGAATTTACTGATGCGTGCAGACGATTCTAATGGTTGTCTGACTTATCGAGTAATTTCGATTTTAGCGTCTGGAGTCGGTTGAGAATGGCAGTGAATCCAAAAAGGCCTCTGCAACCTCCGAATGGATCATTCATTCGCAATCCATTTTTAGCGGAATTCATTTTACATATCTGTACGTAATCTTCGTACTGCTCTACAAAATTGTGCTTGACAATTTCAAATATATCATCAGGGAAGGCAATTCTGCGCTCCAATACATCGCACACGGCACAACGAAGGGTCTCATGCTTGATAATTTCATTGTATGTGGCAGACGCTTTGGGTTCGCGCCGATTCTCGAATCCCGGTTCATTGTAGTAGGGTTCGGAGTTCATTAGGGATTGAATGGAGACCAGAACAGTGGATAGATTTTGTGTTGGCGTCCATTGAGGACCGCTCCAAGTGCCAATAATGCTAAGGCAAACCTAAAGAGAGCATGATACGGCAAAGTACTTCCCGGCGACTTGGCAATGTCAAATGGAGCCTTCGTGTAGTGGGTGAATGATCAGGCATTAACATCGAGCCCGAATATTTTAGAGACCAGCAACAAAATAGCCAGGTTACTTGACATATGAAGATTAGTTGGTACATTATAACCAGGAGAAGATGACTGGCGATCAAACGTGGAAAATCTTTACGGTAGCTGATTATAGAGGCCCTACTATCCGTCCCTAAATCGAGCCATTTGCTTTTAGAAAGCCATGAATGATTAAAAAAGGCAATGGTTTCGAGTTATGTTGAACAGAAGTAAATTTCAGTGTGCCGAGAACTGAAGCAGGCTACATTATTAGGGGGCACCACAATCACGACGAAATGGGAAACTCATTTTAAATTTATCCAATCGCATCAATATTTCAACAAAAGAAATCCTAATCGGAACAAAACAGACGAAAGCAACCAGGAGCCCAGATAAAAGCGCAACACTCGACCAAACTATCTTAACAGCAGAGTAGTCAGTCATTTACAAACGAAAATCACGTGGGATTGCAACTAATTCAACTTATGTTAAATAATGTAAGCTAGTCACTAACATTTTACGATTACAGTGTCAATTAAAGGAAAGTAGACCAGCTTAAGACAAAGTTATATTGTAGCTGAACGACACGGTCTGATTAGTTTGCAGAGGCGGTGATACCTAAAGTATCAGAATAATTGGCTGTATATATTTGCTCATGGTGACAATGTAAGAAATTATTACCCAAAATACCTCTCAAGGAATAATTTTTCCCAGACATTGGTGAAGGAAATGATGACGAAATCCAAAGACAAAACCTGAATCACACTTTAAATGATAAAAATTGCTCATCAGAAAGAAGTACTAAATTGTTACATAGCGAATGGAGAAAAACAGAAATGGTAATAATCAAGTAGAATTCACAAATTAGGAAGCATACGTGCTGAATATTCTAAATCGAACAGCTAGAGCTATCAAGAGAACAAGATATCAACAGGATCCACTATGAGGGTACATAAACTAGGATTGTTGAAGCAGTAGGCATTTTAAGAAAAGTAGGATTCTTCAAAATTGAGCTGCAAGTATTTTTAAAAAAAAAACAAATCGTACAAGTCAGAAGTGATGACAACTACATGAAATGGTCAAGATAACCTATTAGGTAAAAAAACTAACCTTCCCGTTTGCATAGAGATTCGGGCCGAATCTTACTGTCCCACCATCCGTGTTCAAAATCTTCACCCGAGGTGGGCTTAGAGGGTAATCGTTTGGAAAAGCAATCAGAAAAAGAAAAAAGCCGCCCTCATAGGGCGTGTCAGGGGGACCGCTAATTAAAGCAAATATTCTTCCAAGATCATCTCCAGATGGGGCAACACAAATACCTTGTGGGGGATCACTAAAACAAACAACTATGTATTTGCAGTAATTTTACAGGTAGAATTTTTTCAAATCCATTTTAATACGAATCAGCGCAGTAGGTGACAAGTCCCCGCCTCTCTGAAATCGAGTGGGGTCCCAATCTGATACCGAGGCACTTTCACCGAAAGACATTCCGAAGAATGCGGCAGCGAAAACGAAACAAATTTCTCGCTAAATCCACAAATACTTAAAACAAAAGACATCCAATTCAAGAGAAAGAAGGACCAATTTTGCCTCTAATAGAGTAGAAAAATCTATTTGAACGTTTTACTCCGAAAAATTTATCTTAGTACTTGATTAGTAATATTTCATGAAGACTTGTCGAAAGACTTAAGATTATAAATTGAATATATTTCGTGTCAACGAAATAAACAACTCTTAAAACGATTTCTAGAACTTAGTTTCTATCTGTAGAAATTATTTTATTTTATGTTTAACGAAGCTCTTGATTTTCCTAGTAGCCAGATGTTTGATATTTTGGGTAAGAGTAAAATTGGTAGGTTGTGTGCTACACCAAATTTTTTAAGTAGCGCATTGATTGGCAATTGATAGCTACGGACATTGGTCTTTTGAAACGTGCATTTTAAGCTGATGTGGCATTTAATGATTATGGATGACGTCGAATTGATCTAAGTGCAATACAGCACGAAACATCTGCAATCATTTGACTAATATTGGTACTTCATGCAGAGCCCTCCGAAGGTTGCCTAGCTGCTTACTTAAACTGTACGTAAATTCCATGTAGTCCGAAAATTCATAGCAAACCAGTACCGCATGGATCAGCGTAACACCAAGCGACTTCTCTACGGCGCATATACTTGAGGTCCATTTACTTTCGACTTTAATTATATAGAATATATAGATTTGAACACTTGCTTCTTGGTCAAGTGCAAAGTTTGCAGACCGGATGACTTAACGCTACCCCAGTGATTAAATCAACTGATGCCAACGAAAACGCCGTCAAGAGATCCAATTGCATTTGTCGTCATGGATTGAAGAACAATCTGACAACACTTAAATCACGCTGGCGTTCCGGATGAATCTACATCACCAGCACCACAAAACCTCCCAAAAGGAACAAAACACCTCCAGGAACTACACTGGTGACTTCAATCCATAATTGGCACAACGAATGCCCACACAACGTTGTAACTATTATTCGGTATGAGAAGTTATTGTTTACCACAAAATAGGCTTCGTTTATTTCCTTTGAATAAAATGGAATGATTCTCAATTACTAGTACAACGAGAAATACAAAAATAACCGGTGCGACTTCTAGATTTGTTGAAATGCGGCATATTTTGTTCTCTAGACAGCCATTTGCATGGCAATCTTCGGGTGTGGATCATAACCGACTAATTCAAAATCTTCCGCTACGAAATCATCAATCTCTTTTATCTCTCTTTTGATAATCAGCTTCGGAAAGGGCCTTGGCTTCCGCTTAATCTAAAAGTAGGGAAGCGTTTAGATGCGTTAATTAACGAGATAAAATTGTATTCAATCCAAAAACTGAAACATCAAAATGAAAATGCTTGTCTGAACCAAAAATATGTTGAATCTGGTGGTGAATTTAGAATGGGAAGACATGAACAAACCAATGTATGATCTGGAAATTACTTTGATATATAATTATTCATAAGAACACTATTTGGCTTTATCGAAATAAGAAATGCAATAGAGCACCACTAAATCTCACTCAGATGCCCGTACAACCGACTTTTCATTTGTAACCCGGTGAAGCATAAAATGGAATTTTTTGGGAAATTCCAAAAGCAGCTAGGAAACGATTCAAATAATTTGCTGAATTAGCTGAGCTTCGTTACCACACATTTGACCATCATACAAAGCAAACTTTTAAAGCGCTGGAAAAAAATCTATTTCAGTTTGATCTACTGGTTTCGGATTTAGATGCGACATTGCAAAAAAAGAAAACGTACCTGAATCTCAAGTGCTTCCTTGTGGTTTGTGTAGACGTGACAGTCGCCAATAGTGTGCACAAATTCGCCAGGTTTCAATTTAGTGACATGAGCAATCATCAGCGTAAGTAGGGCGTAGCTCGCGATATTAAAAGGAACACCCAGACCCTATGAACGGTTAATGCAAACCATGAAGAGCCAAGAACTCATTGCTCCAAGCAATACAGAAGTTCATTGCTTTATTCAAACGAACTGTGGTGGCCAAAAAAACATGATAAACTCAAACAATTTGCAAAGATGAACCATAGAACTCATCATGGATTGGAATCAAAGGCAAAACCAAATACTCGATAAATTAAAAATCGTAAATACATGACCACGATGCGAAAACTTTAAGACTGATGAGGACACTAGATCATTTAAACTATGTGAATTTCAGCATTTGGGTATAAGTCCTACCGATTCGGAACGAATTTGAAGCATAACGCCGTTAAGGAGCGAGTAATTTACGTTTACTGGCGCATTTTACCGCAATATTAGGGTTTAATTCTGGAGCGAATCTGGATGCCAATGAGTAAACGAATAACTACCAAAACACAATTCCAGGTTAGCACAAAGCCAAAATACAGGAAAGGTAGATAGATGTGCTTAAATCAAATGAAGTTGCGCATACTAAAATAAGCAACGCGATGCACGCCGTCACGACAAGCGTAACACTCTAGTCTACCCTTACTCCCAGTGAAACAACTGTCGAATTGCACACGCCGACCAATAACACTCGTTCTAGCGAATCCCCATGCTCAGTTAAGGGGCTTTCACGCACGTTCCTTCCACTGAACTCAACAATCTAATATGCTTCTGATATCGGATACACTTATTCTCACGTCGTGTGACCAATGGTGGCTTTCGATGATGTAGCTAATGCTGACGGGCGGTCGATTGCAACCACTTGCACGTTTTAGCAAAGTATTGCTAATTTTTAATTAATAACCATTACGCTCAAGGCGTGCTTGTTGTACCACCCCAAAACGTTAACTAGATATTCGAGAAGTCAGGCCGATTACCCCAGCTAACCAACGATTTCCATATCGCAAATATGCTTGGGTAATTACGTGCATTAAGGGGCATCTGTAGATTCCTATCGATTCACATACATGAACTAATTACTTCATATAATCTGTCATAAACCAGATAAATTATGTGCAGAAATCAGACATTTTGTTACATAACGATGCGACACAAGTATTTCTAGTTTCGCATCAAGGTTGGCCATATCGGATTTGATTTTGGTAAAAAAAATGAGCCTACTTAAACGATTTTTCAAGTACTCGGTAATAGCGCCTCAAAAACAAGAATGGTGTGTCGATCAAGATGGGCCATGTTCCTCTCACGTGTGGCTTTTATGTCGAGGAAAAGTACAACATCGTTGCCGAACACTGTTTTTTGGCCTTTAATTCACGTCTATTAAAAAAATTAACTTACCATGTCTCCAGAGCGTTGATACAGCATGCAAGACAATTCGCCGTTCGCCACATAAAACTGAACAAGGCAGTGACAGGGCGGAAGCACCATCTTGTGGAGATCTGGAAATAATAAACGCAATGCGAACCCAAATTGCAATTGGCCATCAGACAAACTAAAATGTGCTACAGACTATTTGTGAGGCCGGTGACTTCACGTCAATTTTAGACGTGTTTTTGTAAAATGGTCAGATGGTCAAAGTAAAAAGCCAAGTGACTGCAATATTTAAAGGTAGGTAGTCAAGAATAAAGTGGTCTTCAAAAAAAAACCTTACTGATGCTGCCAAGGGTCACGCTGATGCCGATCATACAAATTTAGAGGTACATAGGGCGGATCAGCAACAACTTAAAGCTGACGACAGAATACAGAAAAAATGCCGAGCTGACCAGTAGAAGTGTATGCAGAAAGTAAACTAGTTATAAGCCGAAACAACACTGTCAATGGATGAAGAACGAAAACCTAAGCAATGATTCGTTTTGACGTACCCTATCCTAAACTAATCTCCACATTCTTCCTTCTAATGAACTTGAACAACTGCATGCATTAATGACTCAACTTTATACCATTGTATATCTTGCCCAAGTTTTACATAGCATTTCACTTCATACGATGCCACACAAGCGTACCATCATGATAGATAGGAACAATAGTATCCGATACCAGATATTAAACTACGAAATTCCTAAGGGTCCATAAAATTAAATTGGATTTGAACGCCTTATACGTTTTTCGGCCAGAATAGGCTGCAGCAAAGGTATTCAAGAATAGAAACAGAAACGAGCTTAACCGATGTAGTACCTCGTTTCCTACAATCTCAAACGAAAGCAATCGAATTCAGAAGTCATATCCGTCAATTCACCTGCCACCAACGGAACTAACTTACCCCTCGCATTCCAAGCGACGATGAGGATACGGCGATCCCAGGGTCGCTCTCGAATGAGTTTAATGCAATTAGCCAGTTGATCAACTCCTTGGCCTGTATAGTCGGTGTTACAATCAACGTATTCAGCTCCACAGTGACGCCACTGGAACCCGTACACCGGACCAAGGTCACCTGTAAAGTGAGCTTCGCGGTTAGCATCTCCTGCATCAAAATTACTCAGTTCATTTTGCTGTGGGAAACACTAAACTCCAACCTCCTCTCAAACCAAGAATTTATAAGTACCACAACTACTCGCTATATTATACGTAAATGAATTTTAACGAATGAAACAAGTGCTGGAATTTATGTCCTGATAGACGCCACCGTGTGACGAAAGCTGATACAAAGGACACCATAAACTCTACGATGGAAATCGAACACTTTTTCTGTTAACTTAGACACCGGAATATGAACGAATGGGAGCGATTGCTAAATTATGTTCAATGAAAACAACACAGAAAACAAATATAAGCTTGAGAAACAGTGCAATGAGAAAGTGACCCTGTGTTGGTGATTATCCAGAAAAACGGAAATTGATTTCCAAAGCCAGAATTAGTACTGAACAAAGGCTGCTTTACCACCTGTGGAAGAAGTTTAATTTGGGAGTGGTAATAAAATATCTAAGTCTAATTGCATAGTTACGGCTTAATTTCAGTGAATGAAAGAAAAAAATACCTTCATCGCGATCAGTAAACCCAAGTTTGTCAAGGAAAGCCCGTGATCCGTTGGCATCCCAAAACCTCACTTTCTTCGCAGAAAGTTCGTTTGAATTAGTTGAGCCTCGAATGAACCAAAGTAGTTCTTCCATTATACCTCTGAAAAATGTCTGGTATGAAGAAAAAGCAAATAAATAATAGTTTGAATTATATTGCTAATTCCCACAGAGATCTAAGATATGAGAATAATCCACCTGAGTGTATAGGCCTTGAATACAATTCGCATATTATTTTCCATGAAGCCAATCAATACACAAAGGTAAGGAAACGAATAACGTCGCCCCGAACAACCAGGCACGTCCATTGTTGATATGAAGAAGCCTTACGATCATACTCAGGAATATCATAAATAAAAACTACCCAAAAACTACCTATCTAAGCAGGTCACATGCTAAAACGTGGGACGCTACGTTAATCGAAAGCACAACCAATTACCAACTTGCCGCGGACAGTATGTGGAAAAAATTACTTCGCAAGAATAAGCACGGAGGTATAAAACGAGAGTTAAAGTTTACCTGCTTTGTTGTAAGCAATGGGAAATCTCCATTTCGCAGATTAAAACGCATCTGGGGACCAAAAATCGACCACGTTCCTGTTCCCGTCCTGTCGTCACGCAAAACGCCTTCTGTCAAGACTCGTCGAACAAGATTCAGGTACCCTTCCTCGCCATAAATTGTGTCGGTTTGGTAAGGAAATGATTCTTTGTTCTCGCTGTCGGGTTGACTTTGGGGATCGGGCATCCTCTACAAACTACCAAGAGAACCGAATTAAGTAGTATAGTGGTGTGGTGGTGTGGTGTGGCGTCGGATCAGGGCGCAGACATGTTAGACCACCTGGCCGCAGCCAATCCCGTGTCTCTCTGCGATCCAATGGCATGCGGGAAAGGAAGGCAGCCATCCAGAGAAGGACATGGATGAGATGCAGTGTATAATGAGCGGCGTGACCACCGTGGTGGACACGGATAAAAGGTGCCTGACGTGTGGCTCTGGCTTCCGATTGGTCAATAAAGCCTGTTCTGTTGTACCGGTCTTTTACCTATTATGGCTCGGGTATTCTACAGTGGTGTCGGATTAGGGCGCAGACATATTGGACCACACTGACTTCAGCCAATCCTGTGTCCCTCTGCGTTCCAATGGCATGCGAGGAAGATAACCAGCCAACCAGAGAAGGACACGGCTGAGGTGCAGTATATAATGAGCGGAGAGGCCAGCGTGGTGGACTCAGATGGAAGGCACCTCACTTGTGGTTCTGGTTTGTGATTGGTCAATAAAGCCTGTTCTGTTGTACTAGTCTTCTTCCTGTTAGGGCTCGGGGATTCTACAGTGGCGAGGTCTGAGGACTGAGAAGGCTTCAGCCAATCATGTGTCTTTTCGTGTTCTAATGGCATGCGAGGAAAATAAGCAGAGAACCAGAAACTGATATGTCTGAGAAGCAGTATTTAATGAGAGGCGCAGATATTTTGGTTGTCTCAATTTGGCGTCATTTAATTTACTGTTCTGGCACGTACCATTTCAGTCAAGTCAACGATTTTATGTCTTTCATCTTTAAAAGCGATCCAGATTTTCAAAAAGGTTTTGACTGCAAACAGACGAGGGCATGTCATGGGCTAAGTCAATGATTTGCCTGCGCATTAGATGGTCTAATACGAAGATTACCTGCTAATCAGATACAACAACAGCTATGATCTGCATAAAAAGCTGAAATTTCTACAGTTTGGGGAAGTGGATGGATGGTAGATTATGCGTAGGACCGGTTCTTGACGTGTCATAAAGTGCCTCTTATATTAAATCTGTCATCTTGAAAGCAGTTGCAGGTAATATATTGAACTAAGTGAGCAATCCAGGATCAAGAGGTGGTCTGCAGAGTGGAGGTGATTTCAAGCATTTATTATTTTGTCATCGATGTGGCTAAAGGCCTCTAAATTGGTTTTTTTTGGATTTTATGACTCTTGTCTCAGGGTCAAACATGAAACAAAGTTAGATGCTTTTTTTAAATTATATCGCGACATCTTGTTGATTTCTTTAAATAAATTAAACCGTTTATGTGCCCTTTGTTGCTTGTTTAAATGACTGTGACTTTATTGGTTTAAACTAAATAGTAATTTTGGTCATTTAACAAGTATGTCGAAATTATAATTTTTGGTATTTATTACCATTAGGCGACTTCTTTAAAAGTTAGAGTTCCTTTGGGTCTGTCACTGGAGTGTTTTCCATAGTTTAGCTCGTTTTAACTTTGTCGGCATTTGGGGTAATTATTTCGTGGCGATATGTTAAGGTACCTTTAAGGCCTACCCAATGCGCACATCGGGGTAAACGTTGTGAGTTATAACATAAGAGAATTGTAATTGTGTATAAATTAGGTACGAAATGACAATCTTTTACTTATTGTGTCTTGGTGGATCTAAGTAATTCCTAGCTTATACTCTCGGTCTGTTGTGGACTCGTGCCCTTGGTTTTTTATTTTTTCCTGTGTCGATGCATTTTGTGTTCCGATTTGTAATTGATTTCTTGCATTCTAGCCATGTCTTCTCCCGGCTTTCCACCTTACCTTAGGAATGATTCAGTCCCAATTGATTTCAATTGCACACAGGGCATTCAGTGGGTTTGGGTCATTCTTCGACAGTGTGCCGTCTCACCAAAGGAAATAGCTGGTGTTTCTTTGGGTCTACTTTCAGCGGTAGTCTGGATTGTGTTCTTGATACCTCAAATTGTCGAAAATTATCGCAAAGGTATCCCTGATAAGGCCATCTCTCCCACTTTGCTTGCGTGTTTTATAATCGGCGACAGCTTTAATCTTGTTGGTTGCCTTCTTACTCACCAACTACCTTTGCAAGTATGTTTCTGTTATGTCAGATGATGTACAATTTAGTTTTCTTGTATATTTGTTCTGAAAGGCCTTTCAACCTAATGTCCAGAAGCCACGTATTCTTTTCATTAATTACAGGGAGATAGTGTGCTAAACGCCTCCTCCTTGAATTTTTTTACCTCTCTGATTTAGTAACTAGCTTTAATGTCAGTGATTATTATCTGATTCTTGGGACGAACGTGGTTTTGGTGAAAATCATGCTCCAACTGCTTTTTATTTACAAGTATTCCAGTAAATGATTTTTGGTGGAGTCCCGTTCGTCTTCATCACAAAGTTGAATTTTGTGAAACTTTGAGGGTGTGAGATCATGTGGACTGTTGGCTAAAATGTCTGTTGATTTTGACAGTTTTAGTGAAATTTCACCATTCTCATCCCATGTGTCGGCTTTCAGACGGTGATAGCAGCAACTGGCGTTATCTGTGATTCGATTCAAATCTGTCAGTTTATGTACTACAAGTCCAAACACGCAGCTTCGCCCCAAAGTAAGCTATTTTTGGGTTTCGTTGGCTTGGTACTGTTTTCCACGCTTTCTATCGGTTTCCTCTTGGCGATATTCGTTCACTTTCCTTCAATCTCCTTAACTCAACCAGAAGCGTATTAATAGGGTATCCCTGCGCCATCCTTCAAAATGAATAGCATTTTGCGTTCATTTCTTTCACGTCCAGACATGGTCGAAATCTCCACAGCAGATGAGTCCAACGGTGGAGGGGTTGCTCAGGGTAACGAAGGATTGCGCTCATCTCCATCTCTCCCTATTTTCTGCGTTTTTGGAATTTTTTGCTTAACAGAATCAAGCATTTACCCCCATCAAGGAGAATTCAAACACCTGCCGGCTTCACGTCAGTTGCTCTCTTTGGAATCAAAAACACCCTTTTTTGTTTCGCCTCAGCCCCTATTTCCTGCAAGTGTCTTATCATAAGTTGCTCTTAAAAATGCCTGCATTTTAACAGAATTTGCGTAAGCTTTTAATTTTTTCATAAGTTTTCTTCAAACTAGTTGACGTGATTATGCAATTTTTCTAATGCTATTCATTTACTGTGAAGAGGCTTTGATCGTTTGCAGCTTGAAGTGGGCTTGTTGCCGTGTTTACTTGCCCTTAGTTATTTGCGGAGGCGTTAGTGGCTGCAAATGCCATTATTAACTGATGTGACTTTTTGTGTGACTCTGTCATTGAATCGGACGGCTGATCCGAGTCATTTAGGCTCTCGACATTTTTTGACAGAGTTCAACTTTACATGGAATTGTATCCTAATTTTTTATAAAAAGTGTGCTAAATTGTGAATTGACGAACATTTACTAAATTCACTTACGGCAAACCGCTCTACACTCGGCGAATCCTATGAATTTTCGGGTGATCTCTGTAATTCAGTGGCCTCGTTGGGTTTGAAAACACAAGCAGTTAAAGTAGTTAAGGTAACTAAAAGCTACTTCCCAGAGACGTGTCATGTCGGTGCCTTATTTTGACAGCAATAAAGCTGCTGTGAGGCGAGGTTTTGTTGAGGTTGGTATGCGCACTAAACTTGCCCAACTTTTGTCTTTGACATTTCTCTCTCACTACTGGGTTTACTCATGCCTACTGTTACATGTTCATTTAACGGGAAGGGGAGCCATAAATAAGACGCGATAATTTGCTTGTATATTTTATTAATTAACCCTTTCTTAATTTTAGAACAAGGAATCGCTTGTGGGGTACGTACTAGGTTGGATTTCAGCGACCGTCTATCTTTCATCAAGACTGCCTCAAATCATAAAAAACGTATGCCTCATGTTTTCATATTTATTTAATTATGTAGTTTTGTCGTTTCGGCTAATTTTTGCTTTTGATCCTACTTTCGAATTCGGTCGTTGAGTCGTATTTAACCGCTGGCCTAAGTGACCACCTTTGAACACGCCTGTTGGCTTATCTAATCGCAGTCACCTAAATTTCCATGAGCACAAAGCCACCATGACAGTGAACACGAATCGTTGCCAAAAATTGCCTCCATTATAGTAATATTTGATCTTAGATCTCAAAACAGCGTGGTTGTTGATGTCAGAATTTGTACCTGCAAATTGAATTAGTGATAATGCGCGTCATTCAACCAAAGCTCCAAAAGGCTTCGTGCAGGTTAAACGCTTTCGCTAACGCAATTTCTTCAATTATTCTATTCACGTTGACCTTTTTGCGTTTAGTGGAAGCGCGGAACAACTGAAGGCCTCAGTCCGATCGTCTTCGTATTGTCCGTCATTGGCAATTTGGCTTACGGTCTGCAAATATTTTTGACTTCAGTTGAACGAAATTTTCTCATTCGATCTCTTCCCTGGGTCGCTGGCTCATTTGGCGTTCTAATTTTCGACACTACTGTACGTCGTTTTATTTATCCTTTCAGTTATCATAAAACAGCATCCTTACCTTAGTACATTCCACTTCCACGTTGTCTGTTCAAATGTGATCCAACAATCGCCTAATCGTTGCTCTATTGGTCGCAGAACATTTCGGTTACCAAGGTGACCTGCAAATGTGCGTCTGCTCTGCTAGTTTAGCCTTCCCGCACGTAATAGCCGATGCACGGGAGTTGTGCTTACCGATTTTGCAAATATTCTCGAAATGTAGCACGCTGTTTTCAGTTTTGAGTTGGCATTGCCTTCATTGCCTGTCCTAAGTTTACATTAGTGGGTCGAACATTTGCTTGGTTTAGTGCCATCAAATTATTTTACACGGGTGCTGTCCTTAAGTGGTGTTTACGTAACTAAATACCCCCGAGTAGCTTATTAAATATCTCTTCAGCTTTTTTGACCGAAAGACTGCTTCTCGCGGCAGAGGAGGTACTAAAGGAAATTATTTTCCAATCTATTTGCTTACCATGCCCTCGGACGTCCCGCTTATCAGCCGAGTTACTATTTCCTTTTTAATTTGGATTTAGCTGTTGAGATGCCAAGGGCCTACTGATCAAGATTTCTGGGGTCAAACCTGCTAACTCATCTGTTTATTTTTGTAGATCTGCTTGCAGTTTTATTGGTTCCGCAGACGAGATTATGACCTGCTTAACGAGGATACTGCAGTCTCCGTCGTCTAATTTTAGTGACAAACGAAATCATTGACACTTCAAATTTCATTTAACTTGTAATTGTTACTTTATAATTTATTGTCCTGATTAGTAAATTGCATCACCTTCTTTCCTTATTTTCCTTCTGGATGCGGTGCTAGCTCTTTTTTGACGAACTTTCAGTGAAACATGGTTGGTGACCACGATTTTTCCAACTTACCTCTACTGCCCACCATATCTTGCCATGTTTTGGCTTTTATCGCTTGTTTGCGTCTATCATATTCGTGTAGGAACATTTTCAAAGATTGTTTAAATCCTCTGAAGCTAGTGCTAGAAGTTACTAAAATTATGATCAAAACTCGCTCCCTCTTCTGAGCTTCCATTCACCCGAAAGTGTCCGACTTTCGAATAATCTGCAGCAAATTGTGGGTTCAGAAGATTCGATAAAGCGTTTGATGCTCCTCAGTACACTTACCTCGTCAGTACGGTATGCACTGAACTGATGGTCCGCCATTTCAAACTCGTCACTCGGCTATGTTTCTTTCCCCTGGGGTTTTCGATATCGTCTGCTTCCATGATACTTGGCCGCTATTTAATCCCGTCAATTTTTTCTGCGTCAGGTATTTCCCGACAATGTTTAACTCGTGGTGTAGACCATCGCTCGAGACAGTCATTGACCACGCGGGATTTGCGTCATTGCCAAAACGCACCTAGAACCATGCCACGACTTAAACTCGACCGTTGGATTTTGCTCTACTTCTGTGGATCAATTTAGCGCAGTAACGGCATTAGTCTGCCCAATTTGCTCGGTGCGCACTTGACCATGCGTATTGCCGATTTTAATGCCTCTCGTGGTCATGGCCATTTTTATAAAAGTATTTATTAGTAGCTGGCGTGCTTTAGTAGATCTTACAGCGGAAATTAAAGTCATATGTCTTTGCATGCATCTCTAGTGATTTAGTCACTGTTTAACATTTCTGCATTTCTGATTCGTAAATTGTGTAGGTAGAAATAACTTTCATCTAGCCTATGAATCGAATCGGTCATTTATCTGGCTGAAATACCCCGCATTTTCACCAAAATTTTGTCTTTTTGAGAATTTGAACCGACCTGCGAGAACGATTTCATTTAAATCATTTTGATAAATTTTAATGAAGGGGCTGTCTTGAACTCTGTGGTATATCTTCGGCACATTGTTGAAAGCATCAGCCCGTCCCTGCTCCAATCAGTTACGAAAAACCGATCTTCCTGAATTTTTCATGAAGTTTTGATATTTATAAAATATGCCGCCCTTGTGGTTTGCTTTGCAACACCTTTTCTCCTCCGTCCATCTTTCCAACTAGTGCCCTCTTTGATGGGGAGCTCTGTAGCGAACGCTGCCTCGATTTGTCTAACTTTCAATTCACTTTACCAGTGTTGCCCTCTAAGTAGTGCTTTCCCCGACTCGACTTTCCGTGTCGCCGTTGTGTTTTCCATTTGTTCAAAATTCCGCTTTGGCAAGCAGTCATATTTTTTAGGTTCACGATCAACCCATGGATAGTGCGGCTGCTGACCGTGAAGCAGAATCGTTTTTTCGTGTCAAGAAACGTCTCTCGTCAACCCTATTAGCTGTGTTTCCGGCCGCAATGATTGGTCGACGCGTCTGTGTGACTTTACTCGACGAGACACAAGTCACCGGACGTCTGTGCTTCGTCGACGGTTTCTTGAACCTGCAGCTGGACTCGGGTGTCACGGTAACCCCTGGAGGGGGTGGTTCTCTGCCACAAGAGACCATCGAGGCAAGTTTCTGTCGGCCTCTAAGCTCACTCTGGCCACACGGGTGTGACTTTACTTAGCTATAATCCAGCTGCGCAGCGGTTGTCATTAGTTAAGAGCAGTAGTGGGCTCGAACTCGAGTTAAAATACGCCAAGACGATTCAACAATCGTTTCATCTACCCGTTCCTGTTAAGTTGTTTCCCCAATTTAACCATTGTCATTGTGGGCGCTATTTACGCCCACCTTATGATAAGGTTCTGTTTGGTCGGTGTAGGTCATATATCCTTTTGGTGCACCACTTATAATGCATTTTTTTCCTGACAATAACCGCGTCTCATTTTGTATTGAAACGGGTTGTTGGTCTTTAAACGTACAACGGAAACTCAAAGCCTCATTAATGTTCTATGAACCCTTAATACTGCGAAGTCCTTAGTAATAACTGTTTTCATGGACTAATAGAATTATAAAATCAATCTCCCACACATCCACAAGGTGCCTTTTAAATCACAGATAGGAATCACTGTTTTCCTACAAACTTGTACTATTGGTAGAATTATATCTGGGCTTAACCAATCACTTCTTAACGTTAAACCATGCGATACTGTTGGTTTACCCATCATTGGAATGCACCCTGGGCTTTAAGTTTTTGGGTTTGTACGATCTCGAAATAATGGGGGTAAATGTGGTCTACGTAGCGCACATGTGGCTCGATTTTTAGATGTTTTTAGTTATAACGCCTAGGTAATAATTTGTGGGCGGCTTGGGATAATACTAGCGTGTCGTTGAGTCGGGGATTTTTCGGACTTTTCTACCATACCCCTCTTGATCAGGGGTTTCACAGACATTTAACCGTGTACTCTATTGTCTCTAATTCGAAAGTCGTTGTCTGCTGACCTGCACTGCGTACAACATGTTACCTTTCGTTGATCTTAAAGCGGAAACTCGCGACTCACTGGCACTTATTTTTTTCGATTTCTATGCAGAAAGACTTGAATATATTTCGGCAACTCGGCGCACCTCGTTTCAAGGTTCCTATGCGTATCCAGCAAACAGTTGTTATTATCTGTCGAGATTTCAATTAATTTTATGTCCATTTTACTAACACAACCTACTTTAAATTAGTAAGCGATCTTTGTGTTTGACAGGAAATTAGCATATCGGGCAAGCGTGTTCGCTACGTTGGTCTGCCCGCGTCTCTCGATGTAAAATCAAGCATTGAATCGTACCTGAGTAGGTCGGAAACAGCCGACCCCAAGTACGTCCAACGACGCCTCAAAAAGGACAAATATGCGCACTTGCGCCCAAGCGTTACAGAAAACAGAGACGAAAACAGTGCTCTCTAAGTGTCTTTGTCTTCAGGGAACCTTAACTTCTGATATTTACGTCAAATTTACCATCTTTCATGTCGGTAACTTCGTGTGAAATATATTCTGCTTTCCGTGTTTCTTGTAAAACCTTAACCAAGCGTTCCGCTTGTTTGGCCTCAACCACTTGAGAACTGTATAGATAATCTCCTTTACGACACTGAAGCTCACTGTTTACTGGTCATCTCTAAAAACCTTGGGTGTGAACCGTGCCTCCTTCGGCCTGATTACTCCACTCGTAGGCGTGAATTCGTTGCAGGAAAAATGCACATTTTCATGCAGAGGCAAATCTTGGGGTCATGATGGGTAGTAGGAAGCGAAATCGGGCCAGATCCAACTCAGTGGTCCCGGCGTGGTTCAAGACCACATGCCCGGGCCCACAGCAGGTGGCATCGAACTGGGTGAACACACTGGTGTAAATGTTTTCATTCCAGATGTCCTGGGGTAAAGCATAACTAGCTGGGAATCGCACACTAGGGGCACTAAACCACTACATTATGGTGTATGGCTGCTCTTCAAAAGTTAGTTTTGCATTCCCTTAACTAACCAATTTGAGGGAACCATCATGGAGGAAGGGCTCAACAACAGCCAAGTCGTTCAATGAATTTGTCATAGGTACGAGCTGCGTCGGCGGAAAGCGGTGCACTGATCGACGAAATCGTCCATGGGAACAATGCACTGTGCTTTAATGCGAACAAATAATTGAGCGGCTCACTTACAATTTTGCATGCATGCGACGGCGTACTTTGAATTGCCGTGCATTGTTTGATTAATATCACTTCACTGGTGTCTCAGCTTACGCAAAACCATTAATAGATCGATTCTTGGTAGTAAAACCCCTTAATAACGATCTTGTGGGCTTAAATCGATCGAGGGACCACCCAATCTGGTAGTCTATGCACCCACCTTTGCGCCTGACAGCTCGTCTCAGTCGCTGAAGGGTTGGTGTCTCGGTCACTTGACCTTCCACGACGCTCTCCTCACAAGCGGTATCGGTAGTTCACATTCGGCAAATTCGGAATTGTCGGACTTCTCGGTACCATATGTTATAACCTCTGTTTACACATAAACAAACTTTGCTATCTAGGACAACGATGCAGCGTGTGACGTTTCATGGGCAGCTTATGCAAGTGACTGGGGTGTTTACATTCACAGCACAAGCGCTCTACCGACACGTTAGTTGGTGGGGGAAATTTACTGTTAAAATTACTTTTATTCCACAAAACCAATATCCGTAAAATTATGTGGCTTTGAGTGAATCAGAATAACAAATCTTGGTAAAACGCAAGGCGAAGGGGAAGTAGGGTATAAGGGTCTATTGTTTCCCCCGGGCGACTTCTCTAATCTGGATTTAGGTTCCTGATGGGTCCTCCGCGCCATTTTCTTTCCACCACTGACTGACGAGTTCTCCTCTGCCGCCCAGGCGGTAACTCAGAACGATGCGGATGAAGAAAATCACGTAAAGAAATACCTTTAAATGAAAAGGTTTTGCATGTAATCTCTTGGCAAGGAGTTTAGCACCATTTGAATTTCAATATTTTCCCGTGGTCGAAATTATCGTGAGCTCCTGCTGGCAAAGAGCAGGAGCTTCAACTTTGAGGGGTTAAGGTAAAACTCTCTTACAACAAATTCTTAGTGCCAAGCTTGTTAGATCTGTACTTAGTTGGCAAAAAAATTAAATTAATTTGATTTTTTTAAACATTAGGAGCTGATTGGTAACCTTATTTTTCGTATTTCGAGGTGGCAGAATTTTCAAATAGTTTACAGAATACTGTGTGCCGTCGGTTGTGATAAAATGGACGTTTATGCATACCAGGCTGACGCAATTTATCATGTAAAAGCAGACAGCAGTTTATTCCAGTATTCGGCTGTTTAATGTAGCGGCATCTGAGTTAATCTATCCTACGCCCTTTCCTGTATCTGGAAAGGGTTCAAAAATTTTGTTGGGCTTCTAAAGCCAACTACCGAAGACTTGCGACAAAATGAGAGAACTATTGTATTCTTGACGTCCTCCTTTATGCGATTCAGGATCCTACATCAGTTGACAGATGACTGATGCGAATTCGCCTGTTTTTACTGAAGAGATGGTTGATTGTTTCTTGTTTTGGACCCTTTCCATGCTTCCCCACTGAGTCGAAACTTCCCGACCGTCCCCTCATTATATAAGACATATCTCGACCACAAATGTAATGTCGTATTTTCAGGGGAAGAAGTAATTGATCTAGTCACCATTAACTTTGGTAACTGTGCAAATATCTGCATTTTACTTAAGACTCGTGGGTCGATAATTTATCTGCTTCAGATTTGAATCTCATCGAAATTGTCTGGCCTATAGGTGTCACCCATCCAGTCTCTCATAAAAACATAGAATTAGCTCCTGCTGTTTTGTTAATACCTGAATAACCAATCCGAAGGTGATAGTAAGAACACTGGCTATTACGGCGTCGGCGGGCTTGCTCCAATCAAGGACAGGGTAGATAGGTCGGATGTTGCCAGCGTCGTAGTAGATGTAGGAGAAAACAGCGTAAATCAGGCCCAGTAAGGTTGGATAGATGGCGTGCAGCAGGCGAATCGGCAGTCCATTTACCCAAGCGTCTATGAAGACTGTGCAGGCCGGGATCAAGTGCTTGAACTTCGACTCCGGTCTGTAAAATTGAACTGACAGAAAACAAATAACTTGCTTAGCCAAGCCCCAGTTTTTTGCATCTGGAAGTTAGGAGGATTTGGAAGGTTTTTTCGAATAAAAAAATACACTGATTTACGGTTTGAGAAATGCCCAGTGGTAGAAATTGGTTTTTGTAAGATGTCTTAAGTACGTTTGGTGTATTCGGTAGAATTGAACTGACAAAATGTCATTTGCCGTTCATGTCATTTATAAAGGCGACTTTTTGAAGAATATCTGTTGCTCCGCGTAATTTCAGGAAATATTAAATCTCCTGGTTGGGAAAATGAACTCTGATCTAACGTAACCTTCATTAATGCCGATATTACCTGCCCTAATCTGACTAGCACCAAAGATGTGTTTGGAAGCCGCTAAAGAAAAACCGATTCAAACACGTATCGAACTGAGTTTGGATTTTCGTGTTTAATACTCGCAACAGAGAGTCATCGCAGCAAGTAAAAAGTCATGCAAAATAATAAAAAATGCATTTCATTTAAATTAACAGGTGATTGCTCTGATATCAGCATTGTGCTGACATATGCCATTCATTTAGGGTATAAAGTGACGTGCATACTTCCGTCACGAGGTCCTCGTCTGAAGATTTTGTGTGTGAAGCAGTTGACATGATACCTTATTCATTAAATTTTATTTGCATGTGCATACGTCAGTTATGGAGGGTACTTTTGCCAAATTCGTTTCTGTGGGAGCTGTTTTTTCCGAAACATTCTTAACTTGATATCGGTTTATGGAAGTTTCAGTAGCCAACGTCTATCTAGTGCTCGGAAGTCTACCTTGTCGGATAACCCTTGTGGGATGCCCTCATTGTCACTCCATCCTCTTTTAGGTTCATAAATGCCATACCTCTTCCATGCCAATCATAACCTCTTTGATTTCGTCATGGACCTAAAAATTTAAGTCAGTCCGATGCTTCTCACAAGGCAATATTAAAAGAAATATAATCGTTTGCAAGAAAGTACTCTACGTTTTGCGATGGGAAATGAGACTCAGTTGAGTATATAAAAGCATAAAAGTTTATCTTTTGCATATGTTCAGTTTCGCCCGACGTCCCTCTGTCACCTTTCAAGCAAATCCACGATTCATCTCCCATAAAACATCTGCCGGACGATATCAGTAGTAAATGAGTTTCCGCCGAAGTCTTACAAACGTTTCAATAAATGACAGTCTGATAACGTACGGTCAGGCCTCTATGGGGCTTCAAAATCACATTGCAACTAAGCCCAGCTAATTTTTTTGCGAGTTGCCAATATGTGTACAACATTTCTTGATTAAGTGTGATTGCTTTTTGGCTCAAATTTTTGCCCGCTTCTTTTTACTTCCTTATCTATTGCTTTAAGTATGTTTTTTTGCAGTTTAGTTGGAACCCAATTCATTGTGTTTCTTAAAGAGTTCGGAACATTGCTAGTGTGTGATGCGTCACCGTAAGTCTATCCAATTGTGGCTTTGATTCAATCACTATCACTATCAACTCCAGTTATTTTCAGTTTACGTTTGCGAAAACTGTAGTTGCTTCCCTGCCACCCTAATTGGAAAAGAGGAATTTAATTTGTAATTTCACAAACTGAATCACGAAGACCATCAGTTGTAGTCTCGAAAAGCTGTTGCTTATAAAATTTTACATCAGGTTTTGAAACCTGCAACTTCCGTGAATTAAACTCGAAAAATCATCAATTCGGAACCAACAATTTTTTTCGATAGAAGTTGACAAATTTTCAAATCGGCCTTGGTAAGTATGCAGCAAATTGGCTGGACGACTTCCTTCATTGGCGGATTTGGGCTCACATCTTTCTTTATTAACGAGTTAAACAATTTGAAGCTTTTTAGTTGTAAACTATACCCTTCCACTTGTTCTTTACATTTGCGCAAGCATTAGGTCTGCAGGGTTTTAACGTTTATATGTTTCCTTAGCAGGTTCTTGTAGATTTGATGTGGGCGACATTTAGAGGGTGTTTTCATGCTCTATGGAATATTGTTCCACAAAGTCAACGATGGCCAGCTAGGTAAATTGGAGGCAGTGTGGTGGACTGCGTATTTGCTCTACGTACAGAACAGGCAACTGCTAACGCCCAGCCGCTTATGGCCGGGACCACTGCCGTCAGCGCCAAGCACGACGCCCATTGGCGAGTGCTCGCCATGCACCTTGGCCCGGCCCGAAACTCCTCCCTCACACGTGATGGCACCATGTGATTGAAGATAGTGAGAGCGAAAATAAGACTGCTCAGCTGTTCTGCTGCGGGGCTTTCGAGAGAAATTGCTTGCAAGGAGCAGGTTCGATTAAGTCGTCTTCAAATACATAGCTTTTTTAAAGTGTTAGCTACATGGCCTTGACAAAACTTTGAAATCTATAAAATTTGTTGCCAGTTGCAGAAGGGCAGTTGAAAAACCATCATTATTTGTGTGCTCCACTACTTGTCATCACTTATGGCGGTGCTAACGGGCTGAGGTGAACTCGAGTTGACACCAAATAAATGTACGGTTTAATATCTACGGACCGTCTTTACTCAGACCCGCGGGTCGTCAGGACTCTTAGTTCATAGACGTGCTCGGTCTAACGCTTTTGTTAGATGTGTTTGGTAAGCTTGGCTTTCGGAGGATTCGGGCATGACCATCTCCTTGAATTACACTCAGCGTCTACTGAACTCACCATACTTTGGATCCCAAAATGCAGCCCAGTATACGAGGGAGGTTACGAGGACGGTGTTCATTGACATACCATACAAGAACCATAGAAACTCGGAGAAGCATTTCGGAACATGCTTTTCTGAAAGTTAAATTAGAACAGGAACGCGTTTCATATTTTTCGAAGACAGGAATTGAGCGTTCGCAAAATAATCTGGTTACAAAGCACGTTCAATGCTGCCTACTCGAAGGCCATTTAATTCACGTTTCAATATCTGGGATTTCGCTTCGAAGCCTAATTCCTCTTGACAAAAGTGCAATTATTTGTATAATAAAATTATGCATGTAATCTTTTTATGTGGATGTTTGTGGGTCTCATTTTTGAAATCTCTGGTTTCTTCATGAGTGGCCGCACTCACGTAAGCTACCGAATCGATTGAATAAGTACCTGCGAATGTCTCGTGGTTACGCTTAACAACGTCAATGTCATGTCGATGGCACCCTTTTCATTTCCTAATAGGACAAACCGGCTACTCCGCTGACAGCGTTGCCAGCTCCCTCGCGTACAGCCCAGAGACCACGAAATCATCAGTCAAAAGTCGGGCTTCGAAGGCAAAGGCCAAAACAATGGCTCGTCACCACTCACCCTTATTGAAATTGAAGTAGGCGCAGTAGACTGCGAAGATGCTCGAGGTTACTGTGTAAGTAAGGAAGGCCCAATTCGTCGCGTACAGAAAGTAGTAGAGTTTCATGTGCTCTTCTTTACTTCTCTTCACCTCCAAAGGAATCTCGACGCACGCCCAAATCACCAGACCGAGAGCAATGATAACTCGATAAATTGTATACACCACACCGTCCATCCAAATCCACTAGACAAAGCAAATATGTCTTACCTGTTGGAGTTTGTTGTTCAACTTGTCTTTTTCTTAGAACTATTCTTCATCGCGTGTTTCCCTTACCACATAGTTTACAGCCTTAAGCTACCTCATTATTCAGCAAAGTAATACTTCCACAAACAAACTGACCCATACAATATTATAAATGCTTCTTCATTTGAAAATACGCTTTGGTGTGGATGCAGAAAAAACAATGCCTGAAAATTAGTGTCATTCTTTGGCGAATCCAGTTTCCTTGATTCATCAAGTGAAAATCACATGGACCTACTGCGTCATTATTAAAAGTTCTTAGCTGGGGGTAAAATTAATGAGTTTGTTGCTGCAGTGTTAGAAGACCGCCATCATTATTTAAACTTTTTGTGCGATACAGCTACAGCAACTTGGTATGACTTGCTTTCTGTGGCTTCGTGAAGGTCATTCTTCGAGACCTGAACTGTGGCTAACAGTATTTTAGGGAATCAGTGGTGGTGTCTAAAAGAATGAGGGCGTGTCACGAAACCCCATTCACGATTTTCTACCGGTCACGGTCTCTCCTTAATTACCCGATTGCTTAACATTTTTCGAAATTTGAACCTAAAACTGTCTACTCCTTAAACATTTTGTCAGGCTCCGTGAATATATTTGGTCTTAGACATTTTCACGCCCCAAAATTTGACGATTTGAGCTACTTCATTTGGACAGAACTGGCAAGGTTCCAACAAATTTTTCTTCTGAATGCAATAATTTGCAGATTTCGGAAACCCCGTTTCACACAGCCTAGCCGCTGTATCTGCATTAAGGAACTTGTATCTAGCGGAATTTCGCCATGATTTTTGCATTTCAAATGTTCCAGCGATAGTTTGTGTTTTTTGGGAGATTTTTGTAAAATTCGAGCTAAAAATTTTAATTTTCTTTTGTTATTCGAAAACAAGCATTCACTTGTTTTAAAAGTCTAATTTTTCAGGGCACCCAAGTGCCTTAAAGTCTGAGTTCGCTCTAAATATCTCATCACTTTATTGTCCATTAAAAAAATTAGTTTCCTTGGCATATGTGGAACAAATGATTTTGCCGTGGGTTATGTGGTAGATACATTTATTTGACCTCGTTTAAATGTGTTCGCTAACTCATTTATGATTTGATTGTGAAGCGACGAAGTCTGTCGCGAAGTAGAGACCATTTACTCCAGTTGGGACTTCATTGCATCGACGGACTTTATGAAGTCTGCACACTGGACTGATAAGCTACGGATTTCGCCCTTCCACCAGCAAGCTTAAGACTAGTGATTTCGCAATGCCAGTTTTTTCTACCAATCAGTAAAGAGCCAGGTCGTTTAATATGACGTTTAAATCAGCACGTCCTACTTGCGAGACAATTTACCTAAGATCTATATTAACCGACCAAATTTTACCTCTTAACTAACTAATTATATGCAAATTAAATGATAAACTTACTTGTGGCAGTGGAAACAGACTGAAAATGGCGCCAGTGAAACCGAATTTGCTACACTTGAATTCACTTTTGAGAGCTTTTCCAAATGTCGAGCAACAGGGCTTCCTTTCTTCTGTCGCGTCCTGCATTTCGCACCAACTTTTGCGCCTTTTCAACGTGCCCTTAAACGTTCAGTTGCCCCGCGTGAGACGCCCAATTGGAACCATCACACTTGAAGCTGACTGACCAATGAGAGACCTCCTCAAATACGCTGGTTATCTAGTGTGCTGTTATCTTTGGTAATAGTAAATAAATGCTTACATTCGTAAATTACAGTCTAGTGTCTACTGCCCACGACGGGTTACAAATAACGAGTTCTATTTCTCCAACTTGACTTCGGGCAGCGAAAACGACGATATATAGCGGGAATAAAATCGGTGTGAATGTGCCCGTACTTACGAACAGAATAAGTGTCTAAAATGATTAATTACCACCAAAAATCAATTCATAGCGCATTGCTGAGGAAAGTAACTTTGTATATTTTGTAGTTCTGAGAGAACGATAAATTTGATGAGTTGTCACTCGAATACTGTCGAACAAAAGTAGAAATGTCGATTTGTTCACTTTACATGGTTGGAACTTTTTGTCTAGAACCATCTTGGCGATACTTTTCCTTGTTCATGCTCGTGCGCTCTCCACGCGCAAGAGTGGACCAGGCGACGATATGAGGAGCAGGCTTTGGTGGCACTTTTTGGTTCTATCTTAACAGGTTCTATGGCAGGAGTGCTTGACTTGGAATTGCATTGGAAGCACTTGAAACCAATTTATGGCCTTTTTCCATAAAACGGTTCTCCCTTAGCTGGTGTTTAGCGTATTTTAAGTAACACCTCATGCCCTGTGAATCGAAATATGCCAGAACACCAGTTCTCGACACAAATCTCTACGATTTCTACGATCCGCGTTTGACTGCCTGAAGCAACTGATGATGTGGAAACTTTCCAGAGAATGTCTAGAAATTCCTAGCAAAAACAAAACAAAATTAAAATGATAAAATGATATTAAAAAATGATAATAAAATATTTTCCTTATTAATTACTGTTATGAATCACGAACACGAAATGACTCTGTTTTGAAGGAAGTATTGAATAACGGGTTAGATCACGTTTTTGCCTCCACTCAACACGTGATGAAGACACTCAATTAAGGACCGAGAATTGCACTGGTCTGCTCATGCCCTAATCGGAACGTGGGGCATCGAACATTGCCTGAGTTACCGTGTTTGCTCTACTGCGCGCATTTCTCGTGTTTCGGGTCTTCGGTACAATGGTATCCATGGGAAAGTGAAATATTTCTTCTCCTTATTGAGAAGGTAAAGATATTACTGCAATGCAATCATATAACGGCGCGAAACTCTGAGACATATCTTTTATTCCCATTTTTCATATTCTAACCTAAGTGAATTAATTCCCGACATTGCCATCAGAAAAATTTCTGCTAGCCCACCACAGTTGGTTAACAGTGATGCGAGCAGGCTTTCCTATATTCACATCGTCTTATTCGATAATCTGTCCTTTTCCAAACCCATGTTGTTTGTATAACTTGGGATGATGCTTAACTTAGCGTGAGATTTACTCCTCCTAAATGTCTCATTTATGTAAAACTTTAGGTGTTTATGGAAACGACACAGAAATAGACTGAACAGCTTTGGTAGTCTTAAAAGACTTGTTTGTCTGGAATAAAGACTGATCTTCCAAGAATATGTATTCGTATTTATGTCAGATCGGTTCCGTTGTTATGGTTCTGCTGTGCCGTTGAATGTTTGCCTTTGCTACAAGTGGAAAGTTGAGTCCATCAATAGAAAAACATGCCTAAGTGCATAGACCAGGGAAACTTTTTGGGGAAAGTCATTGGCGCATTTTATTTATTCAAAAATAAACAAATGTGGCTCCCTAGGACAAAAAGCAATCGGACAGAATCCGAAATAGGCCCCAAAGTGAGGACGACGCACAAGACGTGATGAGAGAATCATAAACCGTGCTTATTGGCATTTTTAATGAATATTTTAAATCAGATTGTAGTGTTCGTCAATTTAATTGGGAGGTCAAACTAACAGGCTGGTCTAATATTTTGAGCCATCTATTCAACTGGCTGAGACTAAGCTGCAACTCTTTGTACACCGCACAAACTCACATTGAGTGATTTTAGCCACGAATTCAACTTTGTCGGCTCTTTCGTTTTAAGCTACACCATTCCAGATTTTGTATTTATAGTGATATACATTTACAAACTGCAGGGCTAAGTGTATGTATCATCCTTGTGACTTCCATATAATCCTTGAAACACAGTCACTTAAGCTATATATCGAATTTCCGCATTTTCGAATCCAGTGACAATTCCGGCTTGCGTAAAAGCTCTTCAATTTTGAAAGGTTCCTCATAATTGAGAAAGTACTAATAGTCGTCCTGGGACATCTTGTAAAATCCATACGCAGTGATGAATTTCAGCACAGCCAATTTAGTTGTCGCATTGATTTACAAAACGCGTTAAGTTCGTAGTGTTGGTAAAGTTTGCAGCCACTATGCGGGTGCTCGTGTGGCGAATAAAAAGACGATAAGCCGTGGCCGTGATTTTCCGCAAGCCAAAAACACCTGTCATGTTTGTGTTTAATGTCACTTACAGGAGCTAGCCATTAAAAAGTCAGATTCTCAAATAAATCACGAGTTAGGAAGGTAAGTTTTCGCTAATCTGCTTGTAGATTTGCCCCGACGCCTCCTGGAGGGGAATTAGTCATGCAGGCGAGGTCATATTCAGCGGACTCTAAACCAACCCTAAGCAAAAGGTTAGCGGTGGAAATCTGCCGTACGTGTTGAATGATCTGTCATGATGATGTTCTTATCCATAACTGGGAATACGTAAGTAGAAAACGACCATTCACTGCATCCAGTATATTGAAGAATCGTGTGCTACTGGCGTCAAATTAATGCACTTACCACCTAACGGCCCAGATCTTGCTTTACTTATAAATGCTTTCATATTATTAAAAAAGAGATCCTCAAAGTCAAATCATGTGGCGTCTACCGGAGGTAAGCTTCAACACTCTTCGTAATACCACTTTTTTTGAATAGGCATACTTCCTTCTACGAACCTTGAAAATTCATCAATTAAAAGAGAGTCGCGTTTTCTCCTATCCCACCGGACTGCGGGTATGCAATGGACAACATTAGGGACCAGGTCTAGGAAATGTTTGAATTCTATAAGTTTATGTTTCCTTAAATTGAAGTAATTTTCTTGGAAAATAGTTCGTCAAACATAAAAGACATCTAGTGGAACATTAATCCAGAAATCGGGACTTTATAGCTTACATGCAATACTCCTCTCTATACTTTTCTGTTTGATCACTTTTCAATTTTGGTTTTCATAGTTGGGGCTGGATTTCGGGGTTAGAGTTCTTAGTTAAGCTAACATTTTTGTTTATGAAGTTGTCAATGAGTGTAGGGGTGAGCTCTGGTACCGATAATAGCAGCCCTCAAAATTGACGCTTGTACTTTTGCTCGACTATGCTTCGCAACGTTTACTTGATTGAATTTACCCATGCCTTGTTAGTTTTATTTATGGTAATCTTTAAATCTATGTGTCAGGAAATCCACAACATGATTGGTGAGAACTCCCGAAAATGGGTTTGCGTTTCACTTATAATTTAATTAGCATCCGAGTTTCAGTGGAGGAACAATAAACCAACCACTTACGTAAATGTCTGTTTAACTGTAAAGTAGATCTGGGTTATTCCAACAGCCTTACAGAAGGCGTGCTCAAACAGCGGTCGAAATCCGCCAGGATGCTTTGACACCACTTCACCGCTCCCTGCTTCATGTCAATCCACTCAGAAAAGCTAGTACCCGTGTACTCATCACGTCCGCATAGTAGGGCAGTGCAGAACCCACCGTTTTGGAATGAAGGCCCTGTAAGACTAAGTAGTTAGTGGTACTTGTTGCCGAGATTGTAGAACGAAAGTAAGTAGACGTTACGCCAGAGTAGGAACATCTATTGTCACCATTTGGGTTTAACATTGGGTGGCATTTCCTGAGGTAGTATCTAATACTCCTGATTAGTCTCTTTCCAGTGTGACACATTTTTCACCCCTGAGCACAAACACAAATGGCGATTTCAGAAATTCCCGTTTTGTGATTCAACGGAAGCCTGAATTGTGCACTGGGTTACGTCATTTCGTCCCACACTCCTCCCACACAAGCGTGAGAACAAGTGTGGCGCGTGAGAATATTAGCAGCTAGAAGAGAATTCTGCTGTCGCATTCATGTTTTAAGTGAAGCATTTATCAACACTTCCTTCATACTTTTTACTGTCTCACTACTTCAACCGTTAACTTGTAACAATACTGACCCGGGGATTTCAATGCAATGATCCTCCCAAGATAGGGCTAAACAAGGTTAGAAGCGGAATTCCTCATCAAAATCCAATTGATTTTGAACTTTACACGCAACATGTAAAAACTCTATATTCTATGTATTTTATGATGAGCGTGTCAAGTGGCAATTGCACATGGCAGAGTTCGAGCGTGGAACCTATAACCTTGCACCTCTGCAGTTTTGAAACGTGAGTGGACAGCCAGGGGGTAAATGGTCCACTTTTTCCGGCCCTACTTGTAATGATTACCTTGCTGCTCCCCATTCCCCTCCCAAGTCCTTTTACTGGCCTAATTCTATCGGTGTGGTAGCTGCTTTGGTGTTTTAAGTAATCAGTCTCCCCACGCTCGTATGAATGATGTAATTATACACAATTGCATTGTGATTTCACTGAGGAATAAGACATTACTCGTGCTAGGCTCAACCAGAATCGTCACCCACACAAATATTTGATATATGAAAATCTTGGATTCTCGACTAATTTCACGGAACTTTGTGGGTTTATTTCCTCCACAGGAATACTCTTGAACAAGTTTCACTTAATAGGTTATTGTAATTACTTCAGGATTCGTGAACAACATTCCCCCCTTCGTTGTGTTTTCTTTGTTCCCAAGGTTAGTCATTTATGCATTGGGACTCCAATATCTCATTAGGTCCTCAATTTTAACACAACTGTGAGATGTAAAGTGCCTCGGCTACTGATTTGCCTTTAAGAAATGAGATTTCTGGAGTAGGATTAAGTATCTAGCCTCTAGCTTAGTGGGGATAATTAGTTCATTCGATTCAATTTTGTAGGACATTAGATTTTTACAGAAATTACACGATGAATGAACTATTTTAGAGGTTTTTCAGTATTTTTGCAAGAACATTTCAAGAGGTGGAAGCAAATGGTTTTGGCCTATCAATCTGACTTAGCCTAGTTTAAATAAAAAGGGATTTGGAGAAGGTGAATGTCGCATTTCAAAGTGGAACCCAAAAAAAAACAAATTCCCTTTTGTGGCCTTTGCCATTTTATTACTGATTTATCTGGATACTCACTGAGAGCCACGCATGATTCACCCGCTGGACGAGCGATGGTCATAAGACGCTCTGGTTGGTAGCACTGGCACGTCGTTGAACGCTCCGGATTCTTTGCAGGTGTGATAACCCCATCGTGAACAGCAAATTTTCGTGGACTTTAATTCTTTAAGCATTCGTTATGGTGACTATCTAAGGTAAAAAAGAGACCTTCAACAATCGATGAAGTGCTCTACTGAGATCTAAATAGTTTGCAGGCCATCGCACCAATTCTGCTTCCTACCATGCCTCCTAATTTAAAGGATTTGAGCACATTGGATAAAATAGTTTTGTGCATGGATCGTCCTTAGCTCTTAAAAGTTGTTGTACTCACTGGGATCACAGTCGGTTAACTAAATTTTTTTATAAAAACCACATAATACAATTTTAATTAATTCAGCCTGTTTGCTTCAGAGAGTGTTGCTCCTACTTTGTGTGTCAGTATTCATCATGGAACACCAAGCTATGTAAAGCCATGTAATCAGGTTTTCTTCTGATTAGGTTCCCTAGGTCTAGATACATCTGCACACAACCACCGTACCATTTCGTGGTGTGAGCCGGTAATTTCGGATGACGGTTGAATTACTAGAGGCCCATGGGTGCTTGGTTTTGGGGGCACATTGTGTGGCCCGGGCTTGACTGCGAGTTGACACGGGCTGGCCACTCACTAGTTGGGTGGCTCATGTCTTTTCTGCAAGCAGCAGAAGACCAAACAGGTGTTATCACCAGCGACTTCCCTTTTGCGTGGCACTGTTTCAGTGCTTATCAAATTGCAATAAAATGTGGTGAACTCATCCCATCATTAGTGCTTTCTTTTTGAACTCCAAACTGGACTGGAAGAAAAAGCACCTAACTGACGTCTGTTAAGACGCGTCGCCACTTTCTGGTACAAAATAAGCAACCACTTCTCAAGGTCGTACCTAATCTTTCAAATCACACTGGAGAGATTTGAGACATTGGAATCGGTAAAAATTGAGAGTTTGGGCTCCTACATGTATCTACGCTGTAACGTGTCAGTAGAAGAACACGGCAAATACCTAAATGTTCGAAAAAAAATCTAATTTTTAGAAATCTTGTGTATTGTCTACGGTAGTTTATCTAAGATTACTCTAATGAGACTCTGGTGGGTCCTGGAATTTCCAAACCCTGCTGCAAACGTAGACCCACTTACTGCGATTTAATCAAGTTATAATTCGTGTTAAGCCTTGCGAAATTATTTTTGGGGAAGTTAGCATTCCTCAAAATTAAATATTCTACGCAAAACTGAGACTTTTATTTGCCCCTTGTGGCCGTTCCAACTGTTATTCCATTCAAATCGCCCACTCCATCACCTCAGTCCGTCTCTCAAGGTCGTCCAAGGTATTTGAGAATGGGGGGATTTGGACACGCTCACTCGGACGTTGAACGCAACAACAATACAGTTGAGTCCCTTAAAGATACATTGCTTGCAATTACAAAAATAGTACCCAGCCTACCAAAAGTTTATTAATGAAAGGCGGGCCACCAATCAAAACTCTGCCTGGCCAAGGTGTTTATCACAACCATTGGCAACAAAAATCTTCAGTCACTTAGCTACTAGTTAGGGGCGGAGCAGCTGCAACATCTCCTAACAATGGGCGCAGGTCGATTTGTTTTATCGTAGAAAGATTAACTGTAAATTCACCTAAATGTGAATTTATATTTAATTCAGTAAGTAAGTTTTACCAACAAATTATAAGTAGTAACTGAATTGGAGCTTTCGTTTGTTCATTGGTCTCATCGGTGATTACTAATTCGCTTCGCGTGTGGCACATTTCCAAACACTTAACAACAGGCTCACAATTAATCGGATCGTATGGGCACAAAATCTTCAATGGATGAGGTTATTATCGAAAAGTTTTACATACGTGTCCAAAGATTGGTATGTTACTGGGTAATCCCTCCCTCAGTTGCTAGCCATTCCACCACTCATCCGACTCCATAAATTATGTGACTGATGAATGTCACTACCACTCACTCATCCCGTTCTATCTCCCTAAATTCGACATGGAAGAAATGAAATGCGTTTAATAGAGTGGTTGGAGTAAAGTAACTGGCACGTCAACCAGGCAATTGAGGAGTTCGGCGGTCACACCAACATCTCCCAACGCCGCCTGCCAGCAAGCTGTGGCTCTTTGAGGACAAAGTTTTGCTCGGTGGGGGGGAGGGAGGGACGAGGAGGAGGGCTGTGGTGTGTTTACTTCGAAATAATCTTAACTAAGACGCCTTGTTTAGTTGCGACTTAGTGACGTGTGAGGACAACCACGTGGGTGCAGGGTGTGTCAGTTGCAAGGCTTCTTGCAGGCACGCCCGCATGAAGGGCCAACGCATCATTCCCACACCTCGGAGCAGCGAACGCAGCCGTGTGTAGTACTGGCCGGTGGTCCACCTCGATGTCGCCGCCTCTGATCGTGTCGGCTTGTGGGCTCGCCTCTGGTTACAACGCCTAAAGAGATCCCTATCGTTATCGGGTCACTGGTTTGATCGCTTTCATAGCACATTGTGCATGTTTGTCATAAGAAATAATTCTTGTGAAGTGTACAAACCACAACGGGCCGATTCGATGGTGTTCTGGCCATGTGACCCTGTGGCAGCAAGCTTTCACTGAGACTTTACATTCGCCTGGCCAGACACCTTGCACGCGCACGTTACAACTTTTAACTTACTTGAAGATGAAAAGTCTACCATCGAAAAAGGTCACTGACGTGGTGGAAACAACGTGTTCGCAACGCCTTGAACTTGAGATGCTTAAGGGATTGCCACGGTAAATAAGGTCGATTTGGAGTGCGTATGACTTCTTTATCTAGATGCCATCACTCAACCTCTTAGTGTCATCGCGCATGTTGCTGATTTTTTTCCTGAACGGGATCTGACTAGTTTAAACAGCTGCCGTTACTGGAGGCCAGTGTGACTTGTTTCAGCGGCTTATTAAGGAGCGCCTTTTTAAATTTACCCATTTCCCTCATTAAGACGACAAGCCGATTTCAATTGCTTCAAAACAACACAGACGACTCGAAACCTTACAAGAAAAGCAAAGGCGTTACTATAAAAGTGTGTATCAAAATATAAAACGCATAACCGAGAAATGAGTCAAAAGGTGGAACACGCGGATTCAATGTCACGTCCGCTGGGTGTGCTATTGATGATCAGTTCGCCAATATGCTGATCCATCATGATCGTACATTTCAAAGTTTAATTGCTTGACTTCTGTCAATAACCCGCCTAGTTTCTATAAACACCGACGCCTTGTCACACAGAGTACATCCTCCCTACGACCCTAATAAGCGGTTGAGCCCCGCTCCGTCTACGGCCTTCTCGCTTTTTTCTGGTGGGACCGTGTCAACTCAGACTATCGGCCCCGATGAGTTCTGAGCACTACGCCAGGGCCTCCGCAATGGTGATCCCGACATTGACTGCGGTCATTGGCGATCTTCTGGCACGACTTGGGTCGTGTGTTTAGCCTGAGCTACACGCCCCAATGTAAAGCCAACCCTCAAGCCTTTCTGGCCTCTTCCATACCTCGACGAATCCCAAGTCCCTGGCCTTACACAACCTGGCTTTATTTCTCCGTTCTCACTTGGCTCAAACTAGCCTCATCTCGTGGCGCTTGTCTGGTGGACCTTTTCGAGCCACCCTCGCCTTTCTCGTCTTGGTTCTCGAGTCTCAGCCACGTCGAAAAGCCTCGTACATAATACGCTTGCGACCAATCATTACTCGTTACCATCTTTACGTTCTGCCTTTCAGAGAATACGAATTCAAGAAGGGCACTTAGCAAGTGATTACAAACAGTGAAATAACGGAGGCGAATCAGAATGACAAGGCAAATGCTGCCCCTTGCCACCCTCGCTAAATTAAATGCTGCACCCAGGAATACAGCTGTGTGTCAAAACCCTGGCCGACGTGGACCCATTTGCCAGCATGTGTCTGCGTTTGTGCCGCCCTCTGTCTCACCACGATTCAACAGCCCCGGACCTTCTCTGCTCCAGTCCTTTTGCAAGACAACAGTATTCACGATGCCTTATTTAACATTATACATCCTGGGTTAAAATAATATTAATGCGAGAGTCCTAAGATGTAACGCCAAATGCCCATATTCACAGTGTTGACCTCCTATCATAACTAGAGGTTCCGTGCCAAATCGGCCTACATTATGAAATGATAAATGGCTTCAATAAAGACCACAAATGGTGGCGTTCGATTGTTCATTGTTCGATTTCCTTCGGTTAAATGGCCTTCCAGGTGCCTTACACAACCTCGATGACCGTTACGATAATCGGGCTAGAAGAAAATCCCCATAGCTCCACTGCCTCGTGAGAGCTGTGCCTGCGTGCCAATTTCCATGTATTGCCACGGATAGTGGGGCCAGGGATCAGAGAAGCAAACAACAATAAAAAGGAATCCAGTCCTTAAACGTGACGAAAATGGGATCTGGGCCATGGTAAAGTAATCGGTAGGCAGCCCCGAAACCTCACACCTAATTGCTCACTTGATGCACTAGAAAGGTCGCATGGTCTGAAGACTACAGTGAAACAAGTTAAAATACTGATCCTGTTTCAATCACAAGCCTGATTATGTAAATGCGTTAATAAGGCATTTGTGGGTGCAAGAGTTGACGACCCCACTGCACGTCGAAACCTGCTTGGCTCGGCCTCGTGTACACGTGTTTGGCTGAGGGGAGCTCACCGCAGACCCGATAAATCCTCAGCCAGCAGCGAGGTTCGCACCAGTTGATTTACGACACGTGCGCCAATGCAAACACACATTCCAGAGTTCCGACTTTGGGGTCAGTTTTGCGCGTCGTGACACGCAGCGTTTCCTGCTGAATGACATTCGATATCGTCCTGGTGGAATTCACTATCACCTCAACGCCGTGAATTCTTAGTTCCACCGTAGTCGAAGCCTTGTCTAGGCCATGTAGCTAACACTTTAAAAAAGCTATGTATTTGAAGACGACTTAATCGAACCTGCCTCTTGCAAGCATTTTCTCTCGAAAGCCCCGCAGCAGAACAGCTGAGCAGTCTTATTTTCGCTCTCACTCTCTCCAATCACATGGTGCTATCACGTGTGAGGGAGGAGTTTCGGGCCGGGCCAATGTGGACTAGCGATAGCCAATAGGCGTCGTGTTTGGCGAGCAAGATGAGGTTTAACTGTTCAAACGAACCAGGCGTGGCACCAACTTGAGTTTGTCGTACTAGGCCTGTACATTCCTCGCCCCACATGTCATCGGACAAAGCCGCAACTTTTCACTCAACAATTGTCTTAAAGAGCTGTTACGTTGTCCCTTAGTGCTTTGTGGACAGGTCGCCTTTGTTCCCGGGTGCATAGCTCCTGAAATTCGCACACGCCCACGTCGTGTTGATGTCACAGTTCGCCTACAGTATCCACGCGTTTGAAGTGAGGAGCTTTCGGGAGGACACACTGTTCACAAGCCACAAGTTTGTTAATGCAAGCCACTTCTGTAGCTCACAGCCACACTTAGCTTTGTTCCTTCAGATTTCAGCCATCATCGCTTCTCTAAGAGCAGCTCTTTACCTGACTTGTGGAGGGTGCTGCCATCAATAGCACCATTATCTCCTTTGCCAAGTTTGTGGCCCGAAACATGTTGCAGAGTACTTTCCGAAAACTTATCGAAATCTCCCGAGACCTTTTCATTAATCGAAAATCCACTTCATCCTTTTTCATTCATATTTTAAAATTGATTGGAGGATTTGCCGACTTTAAAGTTAAGGTCTACCAATCTCCGCCCTCCCTAGTTAAATTATATCGAATTGCTTAATCCGGAGACTCGATTCTAATTTTTCTAACTTCTCCCTTAATAGTAGTAGAATTCGTGGAGTTGATGAAACACCACATCGGTCAGACCTGGCAACTCTTGATTTACGAACCGAGTTATCAGCATAAGGGAAAGAATTATCCGTGCAAATCTTTTCATGGCTTTGAGTCAGAGGACCCAAAAACTGTCTTTAAACACCTTTGTCTTAATCAACTCCAGCCACTTTCTCCTTTTACGAAAAAAAGGCGCTTGGCCTTCCTGTGTTCTAATGAACTGTGATCTTGACTTTACTTTCCTTCTTGTATATTTAATAATGGCTTCCAGATAGTACCTATTTGTCCACCTTTACATCGATTTTAAGGCACCATAAAGCGTCGAGCTTTTACAGTCTCCGTCTACCTGTTGCACCATGCGGAATTCACACTTTTTTGGAAGTTGCTATGGTTGACAACTGTCTCCATTTTCTCATAGTTTTACCTGCTTCCTCAATTTTTTCTGTGTTCGGTCTCCTTCCGACCAAGCTGCGTGTTTTACTCACTTTAAAGTGCTTAATCAAGTCAACGAATGATGTTTTAGACGGACAAAAACTATAATGACATTCGTTTCCTCTTTAGTCTAAAATGAGGACCATTCCCATAATGACACCACCCAATAGTACTCCTTTTATGAGACGGAAGTATGACTGCGCATGTTTGTGGAAATACCTCGATAGGACGCCGATTGACGCATCCCAACTCTGGCCACCATCGTTTTCGCACCGACCTAGCAAGCCTTGTTGTGCCCAATCTCAATCAAACTCAAAAGTATTTGCTATAGCTCTGGCCGCTTTTCCCGATGTGGTGCGAATGAGGAGCTTCCTGCATTCGGTGGTTATGCTTGTCTCTATCGCCGTGGGTTCCCACAGACACAACCGGTTGACCTTCCACCGCATCACCTTTTCCCCCGAAATCATTTAAATTCCATTGGCTCACCACATCCCTAACCGCGCTTGCAGTTTTATCAATCGGAATGGAATTTAACTCCATTCCCTAAGACCCTGCTTGATGACTTCTGGAGTTCGAGCGTCTCTCAAGACCTACACAAAATGTGCAGCTGCCGGAGCGAGTTTGATCCGCTTGCGTTGCGCATCCAGTAAGGGGAAATCAACGGCGCCAAGTGGCCTTCCATTCGCCGTAATTGGGATTTGCACTTCTCTTGAGAAGACGCCCCAAGGGCAGAGGGTGACCTGGGCCGACGACTAAGGCCGGTAAATGAAGGAGACGCCATCGCACCTGGACGCTGCACTGCAGGACCCCAACCCAGCGACCCCTTCAATCGGCTGTCGAGATTAATCCTCGCCTTGGTAACAGATTTGACAATTAACCTTTACGCAGGTGTGGCCACGGGGCGCGTGTCGAGCAGGCACCCTATCAAGCACGTCCACTTTGGCTAAACTTGTCAAACTCTTTACTGGATTCGACAGTTTAATTGCAACAAGATATATATATATTACTGATACAAGTTTGTTTAATCTAGGTAGGGCCGCCAGAGAAGGGTTGGAGATGATTGTCGGGGTCGTTTGTGAGATCGATTTTCTTCAGTATTCAAAGAAGAAGAAGAAGGTGTGTGCTCTGGTGGAGAAGTCAGCCAACAGTAGCCGCTGTCAGTGCTTTCTCTTTTCTGACGAAACGTTGGCAAGTCCTCGGTCAGGAGGACTGGGCGAGGTGCCAGAGGAGTTGACGTGGACATTCGGTGGGACCCAACAGGCGTGAATGCCGAGGAACGTGCCGGTACATTCTCTTGATCGTCCTCATCTTTGGCCACCTTCGAGGTAGAAGCCGCCTTCGAGTGCTGGTCTGGCTCTTTCAGAGGAACTCCTAAGCGATGCATCTTAGCCTGCAGCTCCGGCTCGCTTTTCACAAAGTCGGAGAGGCCTTGTAGTACGTTGACGCACTGGTTCAAAATATCTGTTATCTCGGTCCTTTGCTGGGTCTGCTGATGCGGCTAAAAAAAACATTATAATTGGGGTAAGCCTGACACTTTACCGGTGTCTGTCTTTCGGATTTCGGAAACAGAGCAAGTAGGTACCACTTTTCACTTCCTTTTATTTAATCGCAGACATGTGCTCATCGAAATAGCTGATTCTCTACACGAGTTCACCTATGGCTGGACTGTCGCACTAGCCACGCCGCTTGCACGATGAAAAACGGATCGATAAAGCGAGGCCCGAGCTCTCGCCACTGGTGCCTTGACAACGCAGTCGTAGAATCGATAACGGTCTTGTGTTGTGGGTGTGCGTGCGTGTGTGTATTGTGTACCCGTTCCACGCCAACTTTGGCGCTAGCAAAATCTGTGCTCGTGTAAATTAATGGCCTGCAATAGTCCTATTACCAGCCGTGAGTTGGCTTCTAACTCGGGCATGACTTTGATAAGGCAAAATTACCTACACTGAGACTGGTTTTTTCCGTAATTTGTGACAGCTACTGGACTGTGGCCAACAATAGTGAGGAGCGTTTAAAGAGAAAGGACCACGAGCATAACTCACTTTTTCACCAACGAGAGAGACCGCGAGACTGTGGAGGGCAGATAATTTATCGGAGATGCATGCTCGTCTTCGGCGTTCCATGTTCTGTTTTTTGACCTGTAGGGGAGGAAGGAGAGGTAGGTGGAGGACAGTACTCAGCTGCATGTAGGACCACTGAATTCGGGGGAGACGACGGGCTTACTAACGCGCTCATAAGGCGACGCGCCATAAGGCGACTCGCGCGGTGACAATAGATGGGGAGGGGAGGGCTGCTGGATTAGTTCCTTCATCCCACATCATCTCCTGGCTTCATTAGGCGTGCGTCATTTGCTCGCTCCCACACAAACCGCACACGTGAGCAGCAAGCTCCGAGGCCCTGTCCACCACCAATCAACAAGGCCTCGCCAGTCTCAATAACAATTTAACCTAGGTATGGGCTAGAAATTTTTGCAGCACGCTGGAACAACTTGCTTGAGAATAGGTTACACTCCATGGACGAGAACCTGTCATCATGCCAGACAGATCTGGTCCCCGTATCTACACAACGGCTTCACATTCTGTGCCGATGAATCCATTCAGGGCAGTTTAAACACCTGCTTTTTTGGCTTAACGGAACGACTAATTGTGAAGTTTCATGGACGCCTACAATTGTTGCCAAGCCATTGTTGCTACCATAATATTAGAGTGACGTGCTGTACTTCCGATTAATTTCTCTTTTTTTTAAATTAATCAGAGCACTGAGGACTCACCCGTCGTTTCATTTCCCGATCGTCCACTGGCAGGAGTGGCTTTCTTCCTCTAGCTGGCTCCGAAGAATTTGAGGCTTGATTCTCGATTTTAGGGGCTATATTGGGAATAGCAACTTGGGCCGGTCGGGAGCTATTAGCGGTACCACTAGACAAATCCACGATAATTGGTTCGACGGGAGTAGTTGCAGCAGAAATTGGTATAACATAAAGAGGCTGGTAGGGGTGGCGTATGGGGGTCGGCAATGTCGATTGTGGGTATATGCCGGGGCAATATCTCGGAGGCGGCACACGACGGTTGGGGAACATCTCGACGGAGTGGAACGAGCCCAGTGGTAGTGGGAGCGTGGCAACAGCACGCGTAAGGTATTGGCACACGCGCAACCAATCAGAGTAGCCCTGTCATCACACCCTTCTGGCACAGCCAACCAGAATGATATGGCACAGACATTGGTCAAACCATGTGCGCAAGTCTAACCGGTGTCATGCCAACTTTTACGGAGAGTATTTGTTTGAAAATCTGACTTTAAGTGTGGGAGAAGGCTTTTTTATTTTTTTTTCCAATTCTAGTTTAACTGAAAGATTCAACTCTGCAACAAAGCCTATGGCGAACAGTGGTTTAGTGAACCTCGATCCGCTTTGAAATGATATGAATGTGGTCGAGCGCAATGAAACCGTACAGATAGTTCATAATGCGAAGTTCCCAGCCATGAAAGGTTGCCGAAAATTCAATAAGAACCTATGATGCAAATTTCATAGCACTTATTGGGGGTATTAGCACACACATGCGGTTCTTTTTCGTTGGTCTAATTTAGTTTAAAGAAGTTCTTTTTGACCAACAGTCTTTTCTCAGTCTGCACGACCAACGTTGGCGAAAAATCAGCACCGTCTTTGTTGTTGGGGCTAAGCCTTCAGGACGGACATTCAAATCACCCGGGAGTCATGATTACCGGAAACAACATTCAAGAAATTAGTTTCTTCTGGCGCAAAGTTTTATCGATACATTGAATGTCATACTTTGCAAACCTTTCTGGTAGTCTGCATAATTCCTTAATATTGGACGCTCAAATCTAGATAAACAACATCCAAAACCCATTGAGAATCGTCCACGTAAACTATTTAGAAACTCTGTTAGTTCAATTCAGATCACTTTCTTAGTAAAACTCTGCATATTAAAGAGTTATAACCAATAGAAATTAAAGCCATCACGACCAGACCTCTACCCTACTGGTCTCATTTTAACTTGTCAGTTTGGTGAAGTGCATGAAAATCCGTGACTGGGCATTTTCTGCCTCTGAGAGGTTTTGGCCTACATTACAGCGAGGTTTTTTGGTTGCTAGGGCCACCTTAGCCTTAACACCCCTCCTAAGTTGGTACTGTTTCACACAGACGCATGACTCGAGCAGGTCAACAAGACACGAACCTGTCGCAGGATAGGCGGTGCATATTGTTCCCCTTATTCGTGACGAATACTTCTTTGCTAACTCACTGTTTGTCGCCCTTTGAATGCAATCCAATGTCCGACCCAAGAGACTTATCCATTATTTTGTTGTCATTCTCAAGAGGACATTTCAACGCCCAGTCAAACGTTCTCCCAACCTAAACACGTGATCCTTGTTGCTAGGTCAACCGTTGGGATGCCGTTATTCCTTTACCCTCTCCCTACGGCGTGGTCTACAATTCCCTGCTAATTGTCCGCTCGCTGGCTCGCAGTGTTTACCTAACCTCGTGCAATAGGCAAAGTGATGGCATGGCCGTCGTGACCACGTGATCAATCAGATCCTACCAGGAGCTCTAGGAACCACATAACAGGCAATCTGTCTTCTCGACAACTCTTACTAGCCACTTGTGCCTGTTTGATAGCAGGAGTAATGCAAAATTGTCCCATCGTGGTCTCTATGCCCTGTGCAGTGTCGTAACCCTGATCACTTGGAAGCGCAGTTGTCTGCGACAGAACCAACACACACGGTACACCGTGGATAGGGAGCAGGAACTAAACGGTCACCGGAAAACGACAACTTTGCTTGTCTGCCTGTGTGCGTCGTGTCCAGTTACATATTGGTGTTCTTCTGACAGGCCTGTAACACATTTACTCGAAGTGTGCGTCATGCAGAAAGCAGGGCTTATCATTTTTCTGAGTAACTCGAAAACCACAGTGGGGCGCGTGTTACCGAACCGACAAACTCCAGTTAGGTCACGATTGTCATTTCAGGTGAAATATGACAGACGAATTCGGTATTCTCACTGAACGATTCCGGTTGTCATGGCATGGAATTGATGAAGTGAATCACTGAGGCAGTGCGCAGCATAGGTAACTTTCCAAGTGGTCATGCATGACTAAGTGTTGGGTGAACAAGTTAGAACTTGTCATTTTTGGACATTTCAACAATCGCCTCTGAAATTCAATTAGTCTGGGGACGACCACTGTGGTCGCACCACAACCATCACCGCCACCACCACCACACCACTTCATCCTTTAGAAATGATTTATTGTGTCGCCTCTGAATGGAACGTGACTTGATATCAAAAACCACACACGCAGTGCACATACGCGCACACCATTGACCACCCAAGGGTTACGGGTGAGAGGAGTGGTGGTGGTGGTGGTGGTGACGCGATTTAGTACTGCGCGTGCACTGGGACTTCACCTTCACCCTGTGCACCCGTTGATCTCAAGGTGAGGAGCTGCAAGGGCACCGGCCCACCAGCAGCGATTTCATCTAGCGTCTCTTAGTCAACTGCACAATGTGGTCAACCAGCTGTTTAGTACCTAACAATAACTTGGGCGTAATCTGATCCGCCCCATCATGTCACTAGTCTATTTCGGGCTTTAGACTGGTCTCAAAACCAGCTGCTTTTATTTCTTTGGGTTGACCATCCTTACTTTCTGATCAGCCCACAAACAACAGGGGGGGAATAAGCACAGGCCTATTATTATTACTCGTATTATTCTCATTTTACTTCATAGGCCGATACATACAAGCGTCAACCACTGATACCTTGTAGAGTGTTAGATTTGGTGTGGGTGTATAAATCTATGCAACTCACGACTAGGCTACAGAATGCGCAATAGCCATTAATATCTTTTATTTCGTTTCTAGTAGTGATGCTCAAGACGCAAGGAGTCGTATAAATCGGCTCAATGAGTACGCATTGTCACTGCTGTTTGACTACTTTTATCCACCTTGCCAGACTGACTGTTGAGGCCTACAAGTTCTCCCCTGATTAAAGCCAATCCATGCTTTCCTACATTTTAGACGACAGAGAATTTTAACAGGGGACCACTTCGCTTAGTCTGGGTTCCGGTAATCCGATCCCCATGGCACGGGCACGTTTAGTTAGATGACACACGATGTGTATCAATATGACAGAACTACCACCACCGCCGTCGCCGCCGCCCCCCCCCCAACGCCCAAGCCAGGCGCAACAGGACATGCGAGCGCACGTGTGCGTACGCGCGTGCGTGCGTGTGCAAGCTCGCCTCAAGTGCCAATGCGTCGGGGCGTGCGAGCGTGCCCACAGCACGGTTGGGACGCCGTGCCGCTGTGGCTGATGTGAACCCGAGTTGTGCTCGATTCCATGTGTGTCCGTATTTTTGCCCCTGCTCTGAATGGGCTTGTGATTGTGTGTGTGTGTTCCATGAATAGTAGCAAAAGTGATCACTTTAAAATGTAAAATTCTAGTACGTGTTCTGTAGTCACTGCTGGTAGCTAAGACACGAGAAACGTGGTCACCTACTCCACAAATATAGGAGCTTCAATCAAACATCGGTCTGGTTCGGATTGTTCCGAGAACTCAAGCCTTCAAGCATCCAACTTATTGGGGAACAACTTTAAAATCAAGCAGCAATACATTTTATAATGGGCCTAAGGCACATTCAATTCACATGTCCAACGCGGTTCATTGGCCAAATATTGCCATAATCGGAGTCCGTTTCATGCGTTTACTGATAACTGTTCTAAAAAGATACCGAATTTACGACGGTCTTTGTAATTATATTTTAGCTACATGAGAATCAACACTTTTGATGCACGACTGTGGTGCGCGAATGGTCAAGGTCTAGTGTCAAAAAAACAGAATTTATTTCCATGGCAGATTTTACATACTTCAAAGGAAAGTCCATTCGTGAGTCACTGCACAAGATTCTAATAAATCAGCATCATTTATGTCCCCGATGAAAATAGTAATTCACAGAAATGGAAGAATTCCGTGATGAGGTACATTACGCCTAAATGGCTATAAATCGACAATCAGACTTAAGGTTTAGTGCAGTACCGTGTCCTAACTTAGAAATGAAGACGAGCTATGGAGTAATGCTGCACGGTCAAGCATATAGCCTCGTTATTAGCAGGTCAGGTCCTTTTGTCTGAGGTGACACTCGCCGTTCTATACCTAAAAAGTTTCTCGCATATCCATGAGTCCGAATCTGCGGATATCGACCAAGCTCAAATGCCAGCAGCATCACCGTCTGGTTGATGAACAATCGGAAGCACCTCTCTTCTCCGAGGTTCTACAGGTCGCCTCTTCAACAAATCTATCTGACTACAATGATTCACCCATTTTGTTTATTTTCAAACCACGTTGATCGCCCCCGCATGGAGTTAGACAGGGGCCGCTTTCAGACACTTGGTCCCAGGCAAACTAAAGTAAGCAATCCATTAATGGGATCCGCTCTCCATACCCCCGACATCTCCCTTAAGGCACATTGATGTATTTCGTAGTTCTACTGAATAAGCGATGAATTTAAACCCATCTATCGTCGCGCAGTACTACAGGGATTATACAAAATGAAGGTTATAGTCCCCGGCAGTGAATTCCTGTGTGTCTTCGTTGCAGTTCAATGTGGTTTAAATTTCATGATTATTAAACCCAAAACCCTTTGTGCACATGAAGAGTAGTGTCTTTCCATCAAATTTATACCCGTCTCACCAAACGGGTGTGCTGCGCCTGCGATGTCGTTTTATGCAGGTGACGTAACAGTACCCCTACTTTTCTCGGTCTCTGGTTAATCAGTTGGCGAGTTTAAATTCCTTCGCCTTCCCCACTGATTCTCCCGTCTCTGAAACCGAACCCTGTAATGGTTCCAACTAATTCCATAGCTCTAACTATTGTGGTTCACACGCGGAGATTTTTCGAAGACTTTTTTAGACCATTAGGTTGCCTTGACATAGCTTCAATATTCACATTTTGGCAGTAATTAAGGATTGTTAACTGCAAATAAGGAAATAACTTAATTCACTCAGAGGTTGTTTTTCCTTGCCAAGAGCCCGTTCACAGCCCCGGTGGGCTGTTTGGGGGTGCAAGGAGTGGGGGAGGGCTAGTGTGGAAGTGTTCATTGGCCGTCACGTGTGGATGGCACTGGGTCACGTACCTTTGGCTGAGTCCACGCGTGGAAGAAAGGCAACTGTGTGCCATTTGTCCAGGATCTGGTAACAAAATCCACCATTGCCTACAAGTATTTGTGAGACCAGGTAAACTTAACATTGTGATTTACGTAGCATTCCTAGTTAATTTCAAAAATCTGCCAGTCACAATTTCCACTCATCGTGAATGGTTAGAAAGTGGAAGTTGTTTTAATATAGCAGAAAAGTGCAAAGTTGGAGCCGATGATCGATGAAGATCTGTTTGTGTTTATAAGATATTTGTCGCGTTGTCTAGCGTCCCAATAACAATTTCTTGGGAGTTAATCGAATTTGCTTCGCACTCGATTCTTGTAGGACGACGATGTTTCTCAACCTAGAGGTCCGGAGGTGCATGTGTGTGAGTGTAGCAGTAGCGACCCTTAAACGAGCATAACGTGTTCCAGATCTTGAATAGGTGCGTAAGCACCCACCAAGGAATGCGAGTCAGCTAAAAGTTCGAGCAGATGAATTACGATTGGAAATAGGGTCTGTCGTAAAGGGGACTGCAGTCCATGGACGGTAAGCTCAACAGTGAAACAGCCACCTAAGGGGTGTGGCCATCTCCCTCTCAAATAGGCTCCGCCGAGGTGAAATTTGACGGTCCGGATCCTTCAACTGAACTGTACAGAAGGATGGCTCGTGATTGCATGACACACCCGCAGACCTCGTTTAACAATTCCCAGTCTTTCCTTATTGCAGTTTACGAGTTGCGGTGCTGGTGAATCAGCCAATGTGTTCAGGTTTGCATGCCATCCCCTATAATTAAGCCACTTGTTGGTTAAAGCAACTCATTCGTAACGATCAAACTGTTTGACGAAATTGACGAGACGTGACAAGGCGCAACAAGGGCGTCCGCTGCCCAACATGAATGCGACATCTTGTCCTATTAATGCTTTTACAGAGGCATTATACTGAAAACATGGACTCAGATGTCAAGTTTTATCTACCCTTTAGACTACCTGGGGGAATAAGAAAGAAATTTGCTTCCAATGGCCACGGTTACGAGGTCGTTGAGATGAGACAGAGGACGTTGTATTCATAGAAGATGGCATTCGAAAAACAACGCCTTAGCTACTTGAAATCAAAAATAGTTGACGGTTCTTAAATAGGCAGAAGATTCGCTTTGAATTGTCGTGGAAAAGTCAGGCCATGGCGTTTCTAACATGCGGATGTGCCAGCATCGCAGAGAATTAACTTGACCAATTTTAAGTATTCGGGCCTTTTTTTATTCTCCGATGGCTGTAGCCGTCTTGAAGGTGGGCTGCGTCTTGCGTGCGAGTGGACTTGTCGTCAGAAGAAGAGGGGTCGACGTGACTCCCGATCGGTCCGCCCCGTACACCTGTTTTCCCCGTTCGATTGTATCGTTGCTGATGGAGACGTCCTCCTCGAAACACCGACAACGCACGTGCGAAGCGCCACGCCATTCTCCCCCCGCCCTGGCCACCTGTGAGCACTACTTCACCTCGTGCCCTGGCAACCGACTCTGAAGGCGTCTTATTAGTTAAAAGATTGAATAGTTGTCACATTACACCCCTGGAGAGCATAATTTACAAAGGGGGAATGAGAGGAGTAGCGGTGCAGGCGAATGCGAAGAGGCGTACTCTTTGCATGGCCCATTTTCGCTTCAATACTTAGGAAAATTAGAAGAACACACTATGGAACACTATGATAGACAGATGAAAGGACCCAATTTGTCGGTGTTGGCCGGCTATTTTTACTGAGGGCCTAAATGGTCAGTTAAACAAGTTCTTGATGGGTCCAGTTTCAGACCGGTGGGAGTAATAGTAGTAGTGGTTAGTGCAAAGTGTAGCCTTCAATGAGTTAAGATCGGAATGTGAAGAGAGCAATTTATATTGAGGGGAGTGCAGCATTTCCAAATGGCCATTCACGAACAGAGCTTTACTATAAATAATGCAACTTTGCTAAAACGATGCTCATGTGAACAAAGTGGTTTAACCAGTTTCGAATCATGCGCCATAACACGGTCACGCCGCTTATTATCAACAACAAATGTGTCCCCAGAGAGTGTTTTTGTCATCTTAAACATTAAGACTTTAAATTTGAGTGTTAGAATGTTGTAATGTTTTAAATTTACGCACGACTTAAGCCCTGATTTGAGCAACAATCTTCACCGATAAGGCTACCGTCGCTAGTGCCTATCCGCTCAGTTGGAAAGTCACAACAACTGACTTAACAGCTAACTCGTGCTCAGTCTAACTTCCGACGCCGCCGTCGCCACCAACATGTCGTTGTCGTCGTCGTCGTCACAAGCATTAAAGTGAACGTCCGAGCCATCGTTCCTCCTGGTAACTCGGCAACAATAAATTCCACCACATTTACGACGGAATGTATTTGAACTTGGAGGTGTTATCCGGAGGCTTGCTTTCTTGTCACTGAGACAGCATTCTTACACTCAGACATGGTTCTGTCTAGTTAAAATGGCTTCAAGATGAATGTGAAAACGTTTGGCAAGGCGACCTTGAAAGTAAAAAAGACTGGAAGAGTAGGAGCACGTGTTCAAATGAGTAACTATGCTCTTATAAGGGTCCTGGTGACATCAAAGGCCTTATCAAATGGGCACGAATTTTTACTGTTAATAATCAAGAATAAGCAGCAGCCAATAAGGTAAACTCTGGCTTGCATTCTTCTGCGAAGTGGATGAACAGATAAATGCCTCATCTTACTTCGTCGAAAGCAGCTAAATCAAACGGAAATGTGGCCATTCATTCATTCAAGTTTCCCTGGCTGCCTGACAGTCCCAAGATGCGCTTACGGTTGTCATTAACAATGTTCACCCCATGCTAATTATCCTCTCGAAAGTGACTTGTGCGAGAACAACTCTGGCCATGCTCCATCCCACCTCTTCTCAAAAGTCCAGCGATTATAATGATCACCCTCCCTCTGACCATTGCATGACCCTAACCCTAGCAAACGGGGCACATTCAGTTCTCCTTTAAAGCTGGACCAAACTGTGGTGGGCAGTGGTTGCTTGACTGCCTGGCCCATCAGAAGGAAACAGGTAGTAAGACAGGCGTGAAAGGTACTTCTGACCAAAGTGCATCCACATCAACCCCCGAACTCAATCCTGTGCACTAGCTGGCTTTCAGGATTCTTTACTTTCGTTACTGTTCATTTCATCAAACCTTTCAACCTTCAGGCAGCTTGCGATTCTTCATGACGCCTGACAACGAGTCTTGGGACCGTTATTTCTACTTTTACGACTTCTTTGTCCGTTCTACACGAATGGCGCTTGCAGCGGCTGACGGACCATCTCCACTAGGGCGTGCAGACGTAACTTGCCCAAATGCTAGGATTTTCCTCAACCACAACAACTTGCCTCTTGGTCTGGTTTTAAAACAGAGGGACATTCCTCCTTGAACCACGAAAAAAGAGACTACCACACCAAGTTAGACAAACTTGCATTATTGTTAAGGGCAGAAACTAAATGTAGTAAATACACAGTAGGCGTTTGCGTTGAATTCGCTTGATGTTAAAAAAAAGTGGAGGTTGTCAAAGGAGGGGATATGATGGAACCAGCCATCCGCGAAATGCTGCTTCGATAATTTTGGTGCAGTGGTGTCACTCACCAAAGTCACCTTCACCCAACGAATAGGGCAAACACCTAGATTGTGTGCAACCTAACAAAATGGTTGCTTGCAAATCCACAGTCTACGCCATTTGTCCAGCAGAATGTAGATCTGAAGCCGTTGGTGAATAAGAAGGTTCGCTCTATGAACAGTTAAGCCCTAAGAAAAATCTTGGCAAATTTAAATAACTGTGAATTTTCTTTTCTTCCTAACCATTTCGTATTGTCGGATACTACTTATGTAAGAATCACTGTTTTACCTTGTTATAGTTATTGTCATATTGTCATCTAGTCATTTTTGAATCGACTTGGTTTCTCGTCGTTTGTTTGGGACAGACACGGAGATGACTGGGACAAATACACCATTTGGACAAAGCCACTCCAAAGATATGCTAATTGGATGTGTAATCACTGGTAGTTTTAGTTTTGAGGCTCTTATAGTTCAGTCTAATGCACTTTAGTGGTTCCTCACTAAGGTTTTCTGCTGTTCGTCTCATACTGTACACAAGCCCCCGTTTCAGTCATGGTCATGTACTCGTTTATGCCAATCACGTCATCTTTTATTGCTAAATGTTCTTTATCCTGTCCACCATGGACCTCCCAACCTATTTCAGCCCCCTAATTAAGAAGCACACAAATGAACGTTAAATTCCTTGGGATCTTACAACTGATCTTTTGACAATTCAGCCAATTGGGAATTTAATCTGAGCCTAAAACGACTTCAATTATTTCAATTCATTTGACCATTTAAATGCGACAACATCCCAACATGGGAAGCCAATCGTCTTGAGATTAAATTGTTAATATTAGTGGCGTTTTAATATGCACCTTATTAAAGGGGGGACTTTAGTGTGGTCACCGCAAAGGGGGTGCCACCATTGATCACCGCGATCAATGTTTATTATCATTGCGGACAGAGCGTGTGCACGCGTGGCGGCCCCCTCCCCCTGTCCACCACCGCCCTCGGACAAATTGCGCAGATCTATAAAACCGCCAGCGATACCGCTTTTAGATGCGATCAACACCCTCAACTTAATACTTCGAGCATTAATCCCACGGTAGGCAGGCCTGTCACGGAGCCGGGAATAAATTAAATTATAACTTCCTAGAAAGTCGTTAGACAGGACGTCAGATGGTTAAAGACATAATTCTGAAGCCTTTGCCGAGGAGCCAAGTTGCTCCTTGGTTACGAATATGCCAATTCACTTTCCTGCCATACTTAGGTAAGGAACTTCAAACATTAAAACGAGACTTGAAAGCGTCGCCTGTGAGGCTATGTGGTTGGGTTTATACAATTTGGCACAGTGTGCCTAGCTAATGTGGCATCACCACTTCAATCAGATTTTTCTCTCCTAAACCAGAAGCCGTCTCAGCGAAAGGACAAATAGGGACAATTGAACAACGAAACCATAGGTAAACGTCATAACAGAACCCAAGTAACCCACTACAAAGGGAACCTCACTTAGTTTGTTGTGGTGCCCTGGACTATGGGCTTTATTTATACAATCCGGGGTAGGGGCTGGTGATGTGCCTTATGAACATGCACTGCGCGCCATTGGTGCAAATTATTAAAGCATGGCTCGTCACTAGACTTGTACATATTCGAGCTACTAATTCCTTCCGGAATTAATTGTATAAGCGATTTATTGACTTAATTGGTATTGTGAAATCACACACCTGATGGCGGTTTATGAACAATTTAAGGTGGACAGACGGAGGTTCCGTCGTTGGTGTGGTTGGGACAGCCCCGGCCCTCAGTCCGGTCGACCGCACAAGCCACTTGGTGTCAAGTGGATCCACAGGCATCAGATGACTTGGTTATTGCATCCGACGCGGTGCTGTGGGTGCCCATGCGTGAAAACGGGGTGGGCACCAGGTGCGCGAGGTGGTTGCGCCAACCCCTGCATTGTGGCATCAGTAGGAATAGACGCGAACCACTGTTAGCAAGACGATTCGCAATCCACTAACATCTGTGTAGTGCAATTGTACATAGGCCCGTGACTCGTTTTCACGTCAGCCATTCATGACTTAGTCAATTCTTTCCTTGAGGACGTGGAACGACTTGCGCGGCATCACAAAGTAACGACCAGTCTGAGGAGCGCCTATAGACCCATCGACTTCGTCGATAGCCTCTAACCCTTCTGGTACCCCAATATTGTGCCTTCTAAATGTAACACCAAGAATTTATGAATACTGCCTGAAGTGTCTTGAAGGATTACAAGATGCCATCAAAATATGCCAATTTGATGCATTTGGAGCTAAAAAACATGATTCTTGCAAGTGTTAAAGTTAGTGGAAAAGGCAACGCTGGTCACAAAATTATCCAGAAAAAACCGGTCGGTTGGGTCTTATGCATACGCCACTTCACAGCAATTCTAATTCTGCACTTCTTTGCTTAGAACATGGCAAAATGTCATCGTTTTAACTTCCTGAGCTTTGAATTGCAGAGAAACAAATCGAAAATTACGTTACTTCTTGCATGAAAGTCATCTATAGCACTGTCTCGTGTTCTTTAAGTTAGCTGTTCGATAGTTGGTCAGCGTTCGCCGTTCTCTGTCTTCAACAGTTTTGCGTTTGAGATTATTGCAAGTGGTAGATGGAGATGTGAAGCCATGACGGATGGAAACTACGAGTTTTGCTAAGATGGTTTTCATTTTATTTCTAATTCCCTTTTGCCAAATTGGTTAACTTGTTGCTTGTGTCATTTAAGGGGCGCAAACTTTGGAAATATTAACCCCAGGATCGTTGAAACTCTGGGGTGATCGCAATCAGCCGTCAAAACAGCCAACCAATCAGATAAACTGTGTTTATCCTAGCGAGCTATGTGCTTTCAGGGGTCATGCTCGATAGGCAAAGGGTTGCGCCGCTTGCTTATTGAACCCCGAGTGTCGACCGGAAGCCAGCTCCCCCTAGACCAGCTTTTCACACCCCCTCTGAAGTGGCACGCCGGCTCAACAAACAGGTTGAAGAGGGGGGGGGCAGGAGTCGAGTGGCAAAGGCCAAAAGGGGGTGGTGTGTTTTGGTGGAGGTAAAAACAAGCCACTCACATGGGCTTGTTCACTCCGACACTTTTGGCATCATTTATGTCGTTTCACAACACACTTTGAAAGATTAGATATAGTCAAGTGATTTGGGCTAACCTAGTCTTATTTCGGCTATGCCAATGTGGATAAATTTATGAAAAATGTGAATGAATTAGCCAATTTCGTGTGCATTTCAGGTGACTTATTTTTAATACCTGAATCCCAATAAAGGGCTTAGCACCTAGTAAGTTGCCACGGCTATGTATTAAGTTCGATTCTCACTTAATCGCCTGACTTGTCTGTCATCGGTTTCCCACTACCAAGACCTTTTTCGGAAATGACCTCAGTCTGGGACATTAAACTCCAGACGACTCTCACTTTAGTTAGGAGCGGAAATATCGACCCTTGTGTTCCACACCACAATCCATTCACTCGCTCGTTTAACGATTTTTCTTTGGTCATGTTCCTAAGGCTGAGGAGATGTAGGCATGAGCGACACCAAGTTAATCAATAGACACATAGTCGAGTGTCACGTTGTAATCGTTCAGATCCATGTGGTGGATGTCGTTGTGTTGGCGTTTGTGCGATTACTTATCCATTCAAGCTATAAAACCCTCTTTAACATCAAGTTTGAACGCAGAGAGGAAAGAAAAGGGCATTTGATGGGGAGGAATAAAAGGGAAGCTTTTTCCAATGATTCTTTCTGTTAAGTGACAAGCCCTAACTCTTTTAATAATTACTTGTGGTCCTAAGGTGGGAATTTGCAGGCTTAGCGCAAAACTGGATCGCGGTCAACAGAAATACCTTCGTTGAACACGCACACATCGAGCAAATTTTACAGGTGGTGGACAGGGGAGTGGCGGTTGTGGGCACTTTGAAGTCGCCTCGCATAATTGATGCCCCCAAGTGTCAACCCCAGGTGCCCCTCCGGGTCCTCTCTTCCTGCGGCTTTTCAGCCCACTGAAAGAGGGCACACAGTGTGCTGATTTTGAAGCGGTGCCCCTCCACTACCCCGCATGGGTCCCTTGGGGCGTGAGAATGCGCCCACGGTAGTGGTTTTCGCAGATGATTTATGTCGTCTGGACATTGCAGGGATCCACCGTAAACACAGACATGGTCTCGTTGATGGAACGAGGTGTGGAGTTTCGGCCGTCACGTGTCTTCCATTATATCATACCCAGGCGTGTTACGAAAATGATAGTAGTGAGCCGTTCTTCCTGACAAATGCGCGGCACCCTTTGTAACAATGTCGGTTTTCGTCGGGTAAAAAGCCAATATGTTTGCTTTAATGTTAAGGGCTTATTCATTGCAGATTTGGCAGTAACATTATGACTATTTTCCGGCAAACACGCAATAATCCTACATGTTTTTGTTTTTGTACATTCCACTGCTCATAAATCAGCCACGAGACAGGAATTTTATGAGATGACCTTTTGAGTGATATCTGCCGGAAGTTCAGAGCCTTCCACTAAGCGTTGGATTCGACTTTCAAACCGCTAGCAGACTCACAAATATGGACCAGGGCTCAGTTGACACTTACATTTTTGTCATTAACAAAACTAAACACGTAATAACTAATGATATTTGACTAAAATCACAAGCCATGATGATTCTAACTCGGGTGGATCATTCTCGAGGTTTGTCACAACACCCCAAATCGCAATATTTTAGAGTGTAGGTATTTCAATGCCTTTGTATAGAGAATAAGGAGACAACACCACAAGCGCCTTTTTTATACTGAAGTGGCTCACTTTATAAGACTAAGATGCTTGGGTTACGACGATCCACCAGGGAGACAGAATCCACCAGAAAAACACTAATAAGGCGCTAGTGGTGCATTTCGTGGAGGTTTTTTGGAGAAGGCCTGGCAACCCACCACAACTGGCACCGCGCAATCTGGCGGTTGCCTAAGGGGCTGCAATCACGGAGGTTAACCCACCGCCCTGAACACGAGAACTCGATATTTCATGGTCAAGACACTAACGTCAGCTCATTTTCACTAGCCCTACACGGAATGATGGCTATCAGTGCGCCCACGTGAGATGTGCTCAATAAAATTAACTAGTGCTCTTATTAAGCATGAACAAATTGTTCTTGAGCTCCATCGCTTGATTCCTGTTGACTCCCTCACAAATTGAATTTCGTTTAAGGATTTTACTTTCGGTTGAATGTAAACTTCATACATGTACCAGCACATTGTCACACAGGAAAACAATCAAGCTGTTACCGGATGACAGAGGTCCTACATTCTTCACTGATTCGCCAGAACAAACCATGGCGCCTATTTCAGTAGAAGGGATGAGAAGTTCCCTCCAGCCGTGGGTGTTCAAATTCGATTTCAAACCCGTCAAGACGAGAACACGCGGCCTCGCGACACGCTGACAATAAAAGGAAACCCCTCTCAGCTCAACTTCTGCACGGTTGCTAGGGTTACCTATAATTGCTACCATTATCACTGCGAACCGCGCAACCAGAGCAAATGTGATTTGCCACCTGACCAGCCGCCTCGTCTCCCGCCTCCACAGATCCCCTGTTGCCTCACGTCATCAGCACGTGGTTGCCGGGTTGTGCCAATAAAAACAGCCGTGGTAGCCCCTTGTATTGGTGATCTGGCGGACTGACACCACTTCACTGTGGCAATCGCCATGTGATCTAGTCACTTGAGTTTAACGTATGTGTCATTACCCTAAAACCTTGTGTGATTAAGTTTACAAAATCCCGTCACCATACTTGGGAATCGCTTCAGTTTAGTGACGCGCCTTTCAATAAAAGTCCTATACACTTAATCCTCTTATTGTCGTCTCTTTTACTGGGATTAAAATGCACCAGACAAGAACACCAAGATAGATGTCTTCCCCGTGAGTGTGTGTGTGAAGTGGTTGTCCAGAGGAGTCATTGACCCTGTTTTACAGACGGGTCCAGCTCAGTTGCCCCTTCTCAATTACCAGAACCGCAGTGCTGGCTGCACAGTTGTCTAATTGGAAAAGATAATCCACTCAGATACTGGCGGTGTCGAGAATGGGTTCCCACTGTCTCAGTGCCTTTCCCATGAACGGTAACTTCACTGTTGGGTCAAAAATTGTGGTCACAGTGCTAAGAGTTAATCACATGGATTTTAGACACAAACGTGAAAAAACCAGGATGCACCTTACCAGGACTGCACTTCAGGAAGCCCGTTGACAAGACCGCGCCATTGCTATCTGCGCACTTCGGTATCTGCTTCAAAAATGGTCGGACTGTCGCCGTCTGATGGTACACAAAGGGGTTTTTGAAAACAGCCTAACCTGTACTCCCGACGTTGCAAGGCTGCAAAGCGAAAAAGCCTTAAATTGAACGGTTGTCTTAGCGTTTTCCATCCCACCACCTCATTCTGCTCTTCTCGTTACAACACATCCAGATGCCAACCAACTCCGGGGCTCAGTTAGAGATGTTTGGCATGACTTCTGTTTCGATTAGATAAGGAACAACTTCAGGTAAGGCGAAATCCATAATCGCACTTAGAAGAGGTAAAAGAAGAAGAAGAAGAAGAAGAAGAAGAAGAAGAAGAAGAAGGATGACTGAAGTTGTGGTGAACCGCAATTTTTATTTTAGTTCAGGCCATAGAGGCCCAATGGTATATGCAGTAGTTTAATACTTAGATCTGTACGCACAGTTGGCTTGCCCACTTGCGAGGAACATTTAAACCGGGCAAAATGTCCTTATGTGATGTTCTTTTAATTGTGGAAAACGGGCTTTCCACATTCCCTCATCGGTGGATTCCCGCTGACAAACGGCAGTTGTAAATGCTCCATGAGTTGAAACTTCTTGCTCTTGACTCCACACAGTCCTCAAACCAACGATCGATTTTGAGTCGGAAGTTGACCCCGACAAAGTGGTCTTTAATTGGGGAGGGGGGGGGATTAAGACGATACGCGTTGTGGCGACTTGTAAGATGATGATATCATTCCCTCCCCACCTCCAGCTCACCCTAATACCCACCTGATGACATGATAGAGGTGGCATATAACACAATTAAATCATTCGACCCATTATCCTGCTATCTCTCTGCCACCGTCCTCATCCATCTAAGATTCCACAACCCCGGCAATGTTATTTGCGTTACGAATTACATCCACTTCCCGGGTCTTGCTAATTTCGCGTGGTCACACTCGGACCACTTACGGCCCGATCTACTTAGCGGCAAGCTATTGTCGACCTCATGTCTATCTCCGTCAATTAATCCTAGGTAAGCCAGTGGGAGGTGTTGTGGCCTTTGTCTTGCTGTGTGTTGAACAGAAATCATTCCATGGGTCCCCGTAGTTTGTTCTTGATGTTCTGGAAAAAGCTCATTGGAAGGCAGAAGAAAGAAGCCTTTCCTCATGTAATTACTCAATTCCAACTGGAAAAGCGCAACCCTTTCCCTGAAATCTTTATAACCGAGGGCGTGAATGAGTGCGGGTGCTTTGGTTTCTCTATTTTTTTGCCGCATAATAACAGTGAAGCAAAATAATCAATGAGGGAAGAAGCAGAATCAAGTGTCACTCAAACACATAATGTTAGTATAAGTATGGCCGCCAGAGACGAGTTCGTTTTCTCAGCCGAAGGTGACAGTCGTGCACTAAACGGGACAACGAGGGAGGGCTATGGGGGAGCCCATTTGGGAGGGAGGCCGACTGAAAGAACCCAGAACACTAGTCAAGGCAAGTTTCCTCCGCACATTCCCGCATAACCTGAACGCGTTCCCTGAGGCCTGGTTGCTCCGTGATAAACTCGCTCAAGTTCCTCAGCACACCGTGACAGAATGCGAGGACATCAGCGTTTTCGGTTCGAGGGCATCGCTCGGGCTGTAAAGAAGACTCAAGTGAGACAAGCTTTGTCTCTAACTCACCATTAAGCAAGAACACTTCCGCACAACTTATTCGACCTCTTCAGGTAGCAACGAATTAAACGGAGATCGACTTAATTCTAACCCGTATATGGTTGCAATAATTTGCACGCAAAGATTCAATTCAGACCATAAAATCGAATCAACATTATACTTAGGCACTTGCATCTATGTCAACCATTGAGAGAGCAAGTGAATGCAAGGTTGCGACGCTGTCAGCAAAACAGGTCCTCCTTCTACGCTCCATGTCCTCCCTCTTAATCTAAAAAGATCAAATCTGGTTAATTGTAGCCAAAGCCCTTTTTTCAATTCAAGAATTCCAACATATTTACTTTTCTAAAATAATCGGACATTTCTGATGAAGTCTTCATAATGAATTTTCGATGCGTCGTGGGTCGAAACAGTGAAGATTTCATGGGAGTCGCACCTATTTTGGCGGTGGGGATAACAAAGGGACTGTTTACAGGTGAATGGACCATGGCCAAAGACAGCTTCATCGCATACTTATGCGAAGGGAGTACTGGAGTACAAGCCGCAGGTGATTTGTACGTTGATTGGTGCCACGTTCAGCCAACAGGTTAACTGCCGTAGCCGCGTGTTAATATTATCAACCAATCGTAGCTTCAGAGAGTATCGCATTGACGCATGTTTGATGGTGGTCATTGTAACGGGTATCGTTAGTGCACGTAGCCCTCTTTAATTTCCACTTAATTTTACTTCCCAAATACTTCCAACTTGCTGCACCTACGGCTGCATAAGCCTAAAATTACGTTTAAGAGATTGGTGATTATATCTTACGTTTATGATTTTACAATTAGAGTAAGGTTTACCAAATCTGCAGTCAGTGTTGCATTTCACTGCCTCGAAAATATCATATTACTCGGACGTCACTTTAGTTGCTAATGAAAATGACATGACAACGAGGAGAGGATTGCTCAGGACCAGCGGCCACTGAAGCTGAACGTGACGATTTCAAGTGTTGAGGCAAGGTGCCGACGCGATCTTTACTTTCCGTGACAGCCTTAACATGAGGGCCTAATCTTCCATCGCTATGTGTCATCACGTAGCTGAGACCATTACACCACCTCCGAAGAGGTGGTAAAGTTAACATAAATTTATGGCTCAACACCACACAAATGACAGCGCGTAACGGTAAATGAGTTAAGTAGAATAGCTAACTTAACTTGATCAGCATAGCATTGGCTCCTCCAAACCGGGTTACCGAAATGGAAAACCAACTCTGACCGCTTGGCCTTTACCAAATGCTTCGTTTTCGCTAAGCACCCCGATTCAAAAGCATGCTTGTGACAGACATTGGGATATTGGTCACTTTGCTTGGGTTCCATAGCTAGGTCTAGGGAATATAAAAGTCTGTATTTAGCACGTGGAGGTAGCCCATGCACTAATAGACAACGGTAATCGGAAATCAGGGTGCCCAGACAGGTTGGCAGCATGGACTGTCCATCCCAACAATGGTTAGCGCAGTTTTTTCACTCGGATGCGGCTGTCTCACTGCCAAATCGAACCCAACTTCGTTGCTTGAGAGTGCGTTTTCGTGGTCTCACTAGGTGTATGTGTGCGTAAGTGACGGGGAGAGCTTATACGTAGTTTCGGAATGGCTATGCGCCTTCAAACAGGACTGCTTGATGACACCATGTTATTGTTTAAAATTGGTGCTAGTTAGAAATTTCCAGCGGTGGTTTCTGTAAAGTGGTGAACTCATTCGCCTTGACGTTTTTTTGATTATAAGTGGTCTAGTTGTCAAAGACACCGACTTAATGACCGAAGAATTCTCAAGCAACTCGACCTGGTGTGACATTGAGGCAATTTTCCCAAAACATTCAGGGGTTTTAGCCGGCCATGCATGCAAAATGAGCTCAACGAATGATGTGCTTGTGTGAGACGGTATGAAGATAAGCATCACCTCGGCAACATACACGCTATGGCGCTCGCCGGGAGAACGACGCCAGATTGTCGGCTGACCCACTCTAGTCTAGTCACGCTAGTCTCGACACGTGTTCGGCCAAAGCTCACAATCAATTATAGCGCGTCCTCATGAATAATCGATAAAAAATGTCAAACGGTGGCGTGTTGAATGCCACGACGTGGACTGGTGACTTGTGGTTACCGGGTTATTAGGCCTTGCCTTATTCAGCCACAAAATGACAACGCGCATCCTCAGCCATGTAAAAGTTGGCAACGACCCAGTTGCATTTAGTTCGGTTGGGGCTATTAAAATCTCACAAGCCGTCTACGTTGAAAACTTGGAGGAGTTCAGGGATTAATGCAATCAGGACAGCCATGCCATGCCGTGTAGACTGGTTTTCGTCTGAGTGCGTCACCACCAGTCATGCCGTCGAGTCACAAAGGCTAGCGTCCACCAGTGCACTAAATACGTGGCTGTGTCTGATAAACTGAATCAGTCCTTTAGTGTAAGATTGCCTGTGATTGACCTAAACTCAAGCTGTTAGAAGCACTGGGATCTTTCATTGGAGGACTTGACGGTCTCTTTGTGTGGACAGCTATAAATTCCCTATGGATAAATAGTTTTACCGGCAAACGGAAACATCCTCAATGGGACAACTGGAGGCCTTTTCTGGGTGCATTCGTATACTCCGAGTTAAATAGTTCAATCAAAGCAATAATATCTACTTTGGATTTGCTAATATAATAGCCTGAGTGCTGGATTGGTTGAGTCCGAAATCACTCGATGTACACATCGGAAGTAGTCAGAGCGTTCGACTGAACCCGCTGAGATGACCATGTTCTAGGTTTATTTACTGGCCTCTCAAAAACTGGTTAAATTATGGTGTGGGTGCCATAACTTGCGATCCTTCATCTTTTAAGCGATGACTGTTAGGTGGAGCACAGCCTGAAGCTCAATCACCTGTCCTTGTTTCATACGGAGAGATCGGCTATGAACCACCGTGACACGTTACCGTGTTTACAGGATGTGACCCCTTTTGTGAGGCAGTTCAGGCTTTGATGGAATTGATTTTGGTAGTGGCACATTGCATGGTTGGGGCGTAACTGATACAGACCCTAATTAGTGCGGTGGTAACAGAATTTTTTTGGATGGGGGGGGGGGAGGCTCACCTGGATTAACCTGATCCAGGGTTACGTCAGCCATCACAGGTGCAGGTTTTACCTGTCGTGACAAAATTAACACCAACTTTGTAGATTCATCACATCAAGTAGGATATCTGGAAACACGCGATCACCAGTGTTTCCACAAGAACACTAACATTGATTCTCCATGTTTCGTTGGCAATTTCGATTTGTTCCAGTTGTTTGACAAGTACTAGTTTGTCCTGTCATTCCGGACTCCAAATTTGGCAGCATCGATTAAAAAAGCAATGCTTGGTGGCAGGAGCTAACTGAATGCCCTTCCCCGTATCTTCTGTAGCAAAAAGCGATCGACAATATGTGCCTCATGTGGGATCCAATTGTCTGTGTCTTTTTCAGTGACATCGTCATCACAAACGACAGTCGGCTTCAGAGGAACACTTTGAGAACATCGAGGGTGGCTGAGTGAAGACCACTCAGGTACTAGTTTTTCTTCTATGAACAACGCGGAGAAAGTTTTCATCACCCCATGAGAATGGAGGTGTTTAAGCTCACCACCTGGACAGTTCCGTGATGGTAGACGTTACACCGTGCCAGTGTCTGTGGTCTGGTCAACTAGTGGGTCAGAGAGGGAGAGAGGTGGGAGGTGTGAAAGCAGTTGCTGCTGATGATGCTGATTATGCGTGGCCGAGTCCTCTGAAGTTGCCGCACTATCAGATCCATCATCCACTACGCTGGTGGTCCACTCACACGCCGTGTGAACAGTTTTCTCACAATTTGCAAACCAAATGGGTCGTTGAAGTGGAAGGGGGTGCATCACATGTTCGCGATTCCTCTCAAAGCCCGCCTCATTGGAAGAAAATATTACGTAAATTCGTGAGTTCATTAAATACACCCACCAGCCTATCCACTCTTCAAAGTTTGACTATACGAGGTTAAGCCAGAATCATCGTGAAACATGTCATACATTGGAAGACTATATTAAGTGGCCTTGGTGTCTCGGGTCGTTATTACGATTACTAAGCAGTTTTAAGAATTAATCTTTTCAACACCAGTCGACACCATACAAAGGTTTTGTACGGAAAACCCAGGTAGACTTGAACTAGTAAAAAGTATTTGGAATATTCTGGGCGCCGGATTAATTTGAAAAAAAACCCAAACTGAATTCCTACGGGGATGAGGTAGGTGTTCGGCACACTGAAAACAATTCGCATGAATAGAATGACATCAAGGTAAAAAATTTCTGGCTGTATTTGCGGACGCTCTTCCTATGAGTGCACCATGAAGTTGTCAGTTATATGAAGTTAAATCGCGCACATGTACTTCATGTGTTTGGAAAATTCGATGGAATTCTGCACCGCATGGCTAATCAACATGACTTCCAGAAGCCCCTTAATGTGTTTAAGCTGAGCTATAAGTACAGGATCCAAATTTGATTAGAACTTATTCGTAATTTCGTCAAGATTACTCCATAAAAGTTCCCTTCTATCCCAAGTTTCAGTCAGAGGGCCTGGCACTAAGGGGTCTTGGAGTCGTCAGTTCATTCTCCCGCCACGAACTGCTTACTTGGTAAGTGCGTTTTTACTGCGTTGAAGGCATCACAAAGGTGCACTTTCAGCTTTGGTTCCAAGACTAACGCGATGCTACTTCTCCTTAATTAAGCCCATTTGGCCAAAAATTTGGATTAAAGATTAAAGGAGAGCTCTTTTATCGACACAATTCTGATGGTCCAGACCTTAACACCAAAAAGGTATAAATTACAAGGCATTGGGCACCACAAGGTGCTGCAAAGTACTGCTGCTTTTTCAAGTTCTGCATAAAAATTCCTTTACCATAGACAGTGGCGGTCAACGTTACTCGCTCGTGGTTTCCCGGCGTAATACATGCAACAGACAATATGAAACACGTGACAAGCTTCCTTGCTAATGGACGGCCGTTAGAAGCAGACGGGAATATTTTATTTTCTCAAGCCACCAACCTGTGTACTTCGACAAAACGATACCGCAAAGCCAGAAGGGCCCACGAGAAGCGCTTCATGAATTTTAACTGATCGACAAGTGTATCTGTAAGCACTAATATGTCAAATGTGCAACATGGCTTTGGGATTAAATCGAACGCCAGCCTTTTACAACTTCCTCCCTCTGTCTAGGAACGACGACCAACTGTTTTGCCCCCGAAATCACAAATTCACGGACTTTCTGTCATCACTTCACTTTATATCAAGTATTTTGCCTGACATGGCAGTCTCTTAAAATCCCACACCAAATAAGTCCTTTCTTGCAGTTGGGCACGAGTTAGATTCTGGATTTTTTGACGCATTAGAGATGTGTGGGAGGAGAAAGTGATTGGACCACAGACGACTTGCAGTCGATCTGAGAATCCGTCAATTTGCTTATATAATGTACATTAACTTAGACGTTGGGCAGCGTTTACCATTTTATGATGATTTCAATGCAACTTGCAAATGCCGCAGACATTTGAGTCTAGATTAGGTTCAGAGAGGTAGAAGAAATTTTTAGATGTTTGGTTCTGTGTACCATTATGCCCCGTCTTTATGCTCCACTAAAGCATTAATTTAGACCCCTCACTTTCTTCATAAGATGGGTTTGTGGGAGGGATAATTTGAACACTGTATCGCCTACTCCTGTTCCTCGCAAAGTACCAGCCCAATTAGGCTAAAATTTACGTTCAGTACTACTTTTCGTGGTCGGCTGACAAAGCTGAATTGGTGATTTTGTGCTGGTTAGGGGTCAAATTAAAAATTTTAACGATCTTGCTTAGCACACATCTCTTGTAGGTAAAGAGGAGACATTAATTAATCTCCATCGGCGTGCTGTGAAATTTTTGACCTACTGAACTAATGAACAGGTAAAAAAATCAAATATTACACCACCTTTTCTTAAATTTGCCTACTTCAACATTGGCAACAGTGACTTCCTGGTTGACTGTTGCAGTGACAGTGTGACGGTTTTCTTGGCCATTTCAAGATTGATCTTCGTATCCCAGCTGAGGTCAGCTCCCACATAGGTTCCTGAGGCTTGCTGATGAAGGCCCGCAAGTCATAAACGCCACCGTGAGACTTGGACAATGAGACGTGGCAGGACTAGAAACTAGTTTGCCTGACAAATCCAGATTGATTTTCGAGTGGCGAAACAACTCCTACCTCTTTCACCTCCTTACTGCTCATTGCAATAAATAACCTATTTGCCTAGTCCCTCAAACCTCCAATACTTATTCGTGGTGGCATTTTGCGTTCAATTCTCCAGTCCCACACGTGCCCCGGTGATGCGGGATCTGTCGTCTCGCATGACAGCGCCTTTTCCCAGCCACTTCATACGAACTCGTGCGATTGTTTCTTTTGCAGATATGATCATTTTCACTACACAAAGGTTAGCTTATATTTGATGTAGCTTTGCAACAGGACAGGTCCTTGATGCTTCAACGCCTGACCTAATTAGTGAGAGATGACGGCAAGAGTATTCGGAATAAATCCCTGAGCAAATGCGCTAACATAATTATCAACAAAATTGGCCAAAATGCATGCGAGTTCAGCGGAACTAAACTTCAGATTTTTCGTAGTAACCCCAGTGATCCAAATTCAATTTCACGTCTCTCATGTCACGTAGCCCTGGAGTCGTGAAAGTGAAAATATGTCAACGCAAACACGACTCGATAAAGGTTCAAATGTGGTAGCAATTATGAGGACAAATTGAATATGACCATAATGTCTTGGGACGTAGAAATTCAGGATTTATGAAGGTGCCAGTAAAAATGTGAAACGTAACGAAATGTGAATCATGGAATAAGAGGATCTGTGACGCCGATGAATGCATTACTGGGGTCTCTTTTTAGAGAGACGAAATCAGATATAACACGGGCGTGCACAGAGCGTATGTCAACAAGGCCAAATTATGTGAGCTAATTCGATCTGCTGAAAGTTTGACCCCAATTCGTTGGCACTACCCTAAGAGAGCCATAAGAGTAAGCAACCGAATAGGTCTGCTCAGTTTTCCTAAAATTCTTTGGACACCTCATAATGACATTGTGATTATTCCAAAGACTTAAAATTTACCTAGGTTATGTTATTGCTCGACTGTTTACTAAGCCATGGAACTCTGCCCCAAATTTGCTTGATCACAGCGACATATGCCTAAGCCGCCCGAATCCATTTATTGGCAATCGAAGCTGAAAATCCACAATGTTTAAGACGACAGTAAATTAAGGTGGACACACCACAAACTCATCCTACACACGCGTCCACGAATCTACGCACTGATTGGTCGGTTTATTCACGTGTGGGCTTGCGCATGCCTGCCGCTCGCGTAACTGGTTCATTTCATAACCAATCAGCAATATCCACCCCGTTGGAGGTATTTAAGCGACATTAAAAGGATCGCGACGTCTGTGATTCAGTCGCACGTGTCGGGTCGTGTTCTGTCCTCTGGTTGCGATGCAATCGTTAAATGTCAAAAGACGTGGACCCAAATCTACCCTACCTCGAGAGCAACGTGAGGCTAACAGAAAAGTAAGTGTGTCATGGCCGCTGTCCTGTTTCTAACTCTAATTTGAGGTCAAATTAACTGAGTTATATTTCATTTTCAGATAAAGAAACAAAATATGGAACGACGGCGTCGGGCCTGTATTACAGAGAGAATGATTGTTCTCCACGATCTCGCAATGTCACTCATCGGAGAAAATGTAAGCTAAGCCCCTAACTAACGTTACTCCAAGTGATAAACTGGAACTATTATATCGTCTTTTCTAAACAGCCTCGTAAATTCGACCGCATGGAAAAGGCGGATATGCTGACAAACTGCATCGAAGTTCTGCGATGTGTGACCAAAATATTGCGCGAGAGACCCGATCTACAGCCACGCATGCAAACGGTCTGCACTAGAGTTTTAAGCAGTGCCAGTAACAGCCAACCTTCAATGGAAGAACGACATCCAGGTGTAGGGCCTCCGTCGGGGAATTCTGAGTCTGGATGGAACAAAGAGAACCTGTTCTGGGGTCCCTATCACTCCCCTGCCTTTACGCCAGTTGTGGGGGTCAGGGAACGAGGAGAAGTGACGCCAGCTTCTGACAGTGGTTTCCAGGAGGAGGCCTTCAGGATTCACACCCAGTACTTGCCTGTTCCCCAGGCCACTAGCTCCTTTCTTGATCTCATGATCGCCGAAGAACCTCACCAATTCCTCCCTCGCACCCCTCTTCAGAGAGTCATCTTGCCACCGCCTCCTACGAATGATGCCCCCATAGACCTAAGTCTCCACTCCGCACAAAAATCTCCTAAAGGCTGATGCCTAGCCGACACTTGTCCACACAAGCTTGTGATCAGATCTTTGCTATTTTACATTACTTGCCTATTAAAAATTTCTATTAAAATGTAGTGTTGTGGATGTACCGGGGAGGCTTTGCTGTGGGTCGCGGAGTTGCTGCACTGTGACAGTGGCACCTGCCACGCCGAATGGGCACTAAGAGTAATTTGAGTGACCTTCCTCTGGTTTAGGGTAGAGGAATTTCTTAAGCGTGTCGTTGTAGTTTGGCTGAAGAAGTAGCCTTGAAGAAACCCACATGTTTAGCTAATGGAGAATCAAAATATAAACATTAACTTATGGTACCGAGGTGCTTAGTAGAGATCATGAATTATTTAGCAGGAAAGGAAGGCGTTGGAGGTATGTTTCTCCTGTAGATCGTCCTAGGCAAAACGCAGCCCCTTACACGGTATTCACTTTGTACCCAGTAATTGAGGCCCATTTCGGCGTTACCCTGCGGTGCTTTTGTGGTAGATCCGTGAAAAGGAAAGTTCGTCTACATTGTTTTTTTGTTATTTGAACAAAATACCCTTAAATAAGAAAGTAATCTTCGTGAACACAGCGTCTTTTAAAGTAGGAATAAATTCGCGTGGCGGTCAAAAGCATATTAGTAGAAAATACTAAACTAACACCACTTTTGCTCCAACCTGATACATCCGCATTAAGTTTTGTGGCCTATGATTTTGAGAGCACAAGTATATTATCAGTTGCTGAGATTAGCTGACTTGGTGTAAACCGAAAACTACTACACTGACTAATGAGCTAAAGATAATTGCGAAATTAACACTTCTGTTATAGACATAGATCAATTAAGCGTGGTCCATTTAATCCGAGTCAAATGTGTGAAATTGATCCGTCGAGTTCAGGTGTCACGTGTCAGGTGTGAGCCATCCCCTGAAGGCCTCAGTTCTAACGCCATTTACGTAGAGCACAGTTCTGCTCAAAGGGGCGAGAGCATGCGCTTGAATTACAGGTTTGAACATTTGAAAGCTTTTGATCGCAGCCATGAGACCACCTACATTGATTGTTTGGTAATTAAGAACGAAAAAAGAATCATTCGTGCCAATGCGAATCTCACGCTGCATCAGACTCTGGTCGATTTCAAAATCTAAATGCAGTTACAGTTACCCGATATGCAGGTGTAACGTCTCGAGATTCTGGTTTGAACTGGTGCGATGGAGGTAGAGGTGTTATTGGACCAAAGGGACGCAATGCTTAGGAGGTTGGACGCAGTGAACTGCATCGAAATTAGTCAACCTGGCACCCTTTTTAATGAAAAATTGGGGTCTCCAAATAACATTGAGGGCCTGCGCTTTTGGGTGCTGCATTTGAGGGAGGATAGGGGACTATGCTTGGGTGTATGCGATTGAGGCAAATTTCAGTTGGCTAAAGCTGTCCATCAGCGGCTCGTTTTGGTGTTGTGTGTGAAGAGCACAGCTGTGGTGGGGTGGGGCTGGCGTGTTTTCACTGCCCCTCGTAAAAGGACGCCCAACCATAAAACAAACAAGCTAAACACCTAGCCTCGAGGTAGACTGAAAATAAACTCAAAGGAGGTTAACTTTCTACTGAGACCTCAACAATGGAGAGGTGACTTAATTATACTAATTTTCGCAGAGTCGCATGGTCGTTGTGTACGGTTGGCCACATTTGGTTCATGGGGGAACATTCAACGTCTGCCTCCATTTCAGGTGGGCGTTAGGAGGATGTTTAGGCTGTTTCCTCGTTAGGGCCTCAAAGGCAAATTGATTCTGGCTCGCTAGGGAAACATGCTTTAAAACACTAGAATTAGATGTACATGTTCATTTGGAGGATAATTACGACCAACCTGCTGTACTAATTGTTTGGCGTTGACAAATTACAGGAAAACACAATCCAAGGACCCGCGTCTTACATTCATGGACGTGAAACTGTCACATGTCCGAATTGTTGGAGTACAACCGACATCTCATTTTGGAGTACCTATTGCTGAGGCCAATAGTAACATCTACACCACCTGTGTAGGTAGATACCTGGAAAATTGATCCTACATGTGGTACGTCATAAACCAACTTTCACAAAGTGGGAATTCATCTCGGTATGTGTCCACATTGAAAAACTTGCACCGGCAACGCCCACAAGACAAATAATCTCAATCGATCAGCTCCAGGACCGAGGCGCTAAACCCAGATCAAGTTCGCTAAATGGTTTTATAGTAGTAGTACCGCACGAAATCTTGATCTTAACGGTTGCTTCGAACAGCACTATAATCACCTCCAACACCTATCCTTAAAACTAACGCAAATAAATCACACACAGGCGAAGTACACTTGGGGATAATTTTTGCCATTAATACACTTTCCCGGTGACTCGTAGCGGCACAGGTAGTTTTCGAATACCATGACAGAAATATCTCACAATATCTACTTATGGTGACTTATGCACACATCAACTGGTCACATTAGAGCATTGTTTGAGGTTAAATAATGAATTATCGAGGCAACTTTACATTATAATACTGAACGACGCGGTAACTTATATCACTAGTTCCGTGATGTTGGTTGTCACCAATTTCACTACCTGAGAATAACTTGAACGAAGTTTGAAACAAATGTTATGGAGCAGTCAGGAGTAATTTCGATGCTCATTTTCCAGGTTGAAAAAGCTTGTCCGAGACTAAACGACTTAATAAAAGTGCAATATTGTGCAAAAATGTTTCCTTGGACATATCTTGAAAAGCGCTGGCTCGATGCGTTCGTGGTCGTCAAGTTTTGATAAAAACCAGACCTCAGTTACCACTGGGACAACCGGCGTCTGTTGTGCCTCAGGGCGATTACCGGTAATTGTGAACACGTGTTGTTGCCAGCGTGCAGTTCAGCGCGAGGTGCTCGGTCGTGTTGGTTGCTGGGGTGATCAGGAGGTGCGGGGCCAATTATTGCCAATTTCGATTAGGCAACCCCTAATCTACACTGACATCGGGAAAATCAGGCACGCGAAACATGGAATTTGGGAATATAGCCTAACTGAGGTTGTTACAGCAGGACGTGGGTCAGTTCTGGATAGTTAACCGTGTAGCCTCGAGTCAGTACTGCCAGTAAGTTTAATTTATTCAACAAAGTCGTCATCTCGAATTTCGTGAACAGGAGACTACTCGTGAAAAGCTGCTGATGAACAATGCACAACTTACATTGGTTTTCGGTGAGAGTACACAAAAGCATGAATGCACATTCGTTTGGGATTATGACAAGGTGCAGGAGCAAAGGGAAGTCGCTATGGGCTTTTATTTAGCCTACCAGGATGTCGCTTTTAAACTACCTAGTACATATTTATTCTAAATAGGTGTGAGTAAATTTCTGATACGGCAAGCTGCGATAACGTCTTCAGTCTCGAATTCCTTCATTTGAAGTCAGGTAAATTCCTCCACCCAAGCTGGTCATTTGGTTGCTCAACAACATCAGTTCAATAAGGTCGATTTATGGAGGCACAGAATGCACTTTACAATCGACCGGATTGGACGCGTCAGGATGAGTATTTATGCGGTGGAAAATGAACTACACTAGGCCTGATGTCGGTGGCTAAAAAAGTTGATTTCGAAAAGTAACAACATGGCATTTTATATCCAGAACGAGATTAATGTGGTTACATCTTTGAAATGCCCAAAAAACGAGGTTTCCGGTGAAAGCAAATGATAAAGCTCAGATTTATTCATACAAAAGGACCCCCTCAAATTGGCATACTTTATTATAGTATTCTACATAGGTCCTAATTATGGATTATCATAAGAACTTGAGATTTCTAGCACTTCTGAAATTACTGATGGCCTACGTCGAGGATGTCTCTAATTGTAAGCGTGAAATTTTTGGGTGACATGGACAAGGTGTACGTCTGAGCATTTATCACATTCCACCGTACATTCAATGTCAGTTAATTATGACCGATGTTGAGTTGATAATTGATACATATAAAGAAATTTGGCACCTTTAACTTTTATCCAATCGGTAAAAATAATATTTGTACATCAAGCACCTACCACACCGAAATTCTAAGAACTGCATTAGCCGTTTACGCACATTTCATTTGCACGCATTGATAAATGCAGGCGAATGGAAAGACGAGCCAGAGCCACACGGCTGCGTTTGAGGAAGAAGAGTGAAGCACAAAGTCAATCCATGAATGTGGGCTATTGCCTACGAGGCCAACAGCTTGTGGGTGGCCCCATACTCAAAAAGGCATGTTTTCTGTCCTAGCCACAATGCAATCGGATCACTTATGCTGTAGAAATGCAGTATACTTCGAGTCGTATCCTAGTCCTCATGTCCCACTTTGGCTTCTTGATACTCAAGTAAGGTCTAGCGATATAAAATTCTACTCAGCTTATCAAGTGTGTAGAGTTTACCCGTCTAATGTGGTTGAAATTTGGATGTCCACCAAACCTCTTGTAGACAAGTCGTCAATATAATAATGAGTACCTCTAGTATCACTTTTTACTAAAAAAATATCAAATTGCTCCAATCGAAGGCAAACGGGCAATCAAATCGAGAATGTTGAGGATATATTGCTGCAATAGCCTTCGCAGGATTTTAAATCGAAGATGGAAAACCAGTCAAAAATTCGTCAATAAAATGTATGAAGGAAATAACAGATCACATATCAGAAATCATATTCCAATTCATATGCAATACCTGAAAGGAAATTGTTTGTCTTTTTTTTATTTTTGGGATACCTGTCTGGCACAGAAGTTCAAGTGTAAGTTTCCGATTCGTGGTGAGATTTGAGAATTCGAATCCTCTTTGTTTTAATGGATGCTGGGAAGTGACGCTTTGTAAACACATCCAACTTTTGTATCGGTGGCTCCATCAAGATTGGTTTAGTGGTAGCTGGCGTGATACCAGTAGCAAACAGTCCCGTCGGGGTGATGGCGTGTGTGTGTGTGCTGAAGTGCATGTTTCAACACGTCAAGAAGAAGGGCGCCGCAAGCACTGGGAGGGCAAGGCGGATAGCCAGGCGACAACCGCGTACCTGCATGCCGCATCGCCTCTTCTCGCACGTCGTCAACACCGCCGAGCCTCACTCGCTTTTTGAATAGCCCCTTCAACAGTCGGTGCGTGTGTGTGTGAGCATGAGGCCATCACCCTGGGCTTTTCGCTTCCCCAGAAGCCTGGCAACAGGCCACTTGGCAAGGTGATGCGGGCCCCCCACTGAAAACCGCACCCGGCCTTACCACCAGTACGCCAATTATGCTACTGACTCCTTGTGCTCGCCTAATGAAGTTCGTCACTTCCACAGAGATGCAGAGTGGAAAAAGTTGATCCTCGGTGAGCCAGCGGAAGTGGGCAGACGAGCTTCTGCACTTCGAATAATTATTTGACGAGAAGTCCGCACTTCGGATTCTTCGAGAAGTCTGGCGGGGCAAGATAAAATTTTGCCAGGGCTAAAAGTCAAGTGCTAGTTGGATTAATTGGCATTTACCTCCGACAAGAAGATACATCGCCATTAAATGTTGCATGTTCATGGAGGTCCAAACAGTGGGAGTCATAAACCACTAATTTAATCCCTTATAGTGTTCCTGTAGTCGGCGGGCCACATGTGTGGCTTGAAGGTGCTTTTAATTCTGCATCCCTGTTTTGTTATTTGTGGTGGTGGTGGCGGCTGCGGTGACAATAGTTTATTGTCTAGCTCGTGGCCGAAAGGCGAGGACATGCGCCTCTCCCATCCCCCTCTCTAAAGAGGCTTCTCCATCATATAAACAGTAGGAGGAGGAGGAGGAGGGAGTCGGTGCTGAAGTGTCCACTCGATTTGGTCTTTTTGCGCACATGATAAGTATAAAAAATGGCCACCGAAGCGGCAGCTGTGGGGGGTGGGAGGGAGCGATGATTCCCTCCCAAGTGTCATCCTGTCTTACGTTTATACCACTGATGACACACGTTGGAGAATAATGGCCGTCAAGCTTGCGTACGTTCTGTCGACCGTATCACGTCTTTTTCAAGTGAAACGCGGTAAAAATATCACACCGGTTGATAAGCTTTTGAAAGTGGTATAAGGGTATCAAGCTTGCCGTCCAAAATGGCGACGATTACTGGTCCAGGATCTCACGTCAAAAAGACTTCGTTTGCTGATCTGAAACTTAAAGCGTTGGGTCACCGGAGTCACGATCTCACCAGTAAGTCATACTCGTCACAGCACTTCGCCCGAATTCTGCAGTGTGATAGTAAATTTTTGCCACTTATTTCGTTAATATCTGGCTGTGGTCAGCAAAACAAAGCAAGCGCTCTAACTGACGCAATTCACGAAATGTCAGGTCCAACCTGGGCCACTTAATTAAAAACCCCTCTTCCAGCATGGATATTTGAAAGGACAAGCGAAGACTCCCGGTTCACCCGCGAACTTATTGATTACACGCAGCAGCGAACCGGCTTGCGAGTGGGCGGGGCACAGAGTGCACTTGTGGATTTTAGCACGAGCAAAAGTGCATGATTCAGACAGACATGGAGGTGGTCGACTGGGCGTTTGGACTAATGCACTCAAGTCCGGACTGCTAAGGCCGGCTTGGTTGGATCAATAATCAGGCCCTTTGGTGCCGCGCCCAAGTAAGCTGTTATACCAGTCAGAGGGTAGCATGACGCGTAAATCTAATAAAACCACACGGTCTCTACTTTAGCTTACCGAAGTAGCGATTTAGTTTGGTCTAGAAAAAAAAATCGTTCATTTCGCTTAGTGGTGTGTTCTTTTAGACCACGAACTTATGATTGATGGGTTCCGTTTTATTATCCCTGATTAACTGTGAAGAAACACAATGGGCCTCGATTTGCCAATGCGTTTGAAAAGCCAAGTTGCAACGTGGTGTTGGGTCGACATTTCTGTCCCAAACTGAATCATTGGCTTAACTTAAATAATTCAATTTTTTTCAGTTTAACCAATTTAAATGGAGTGATTTGATCAAATCAAGAATTAAATCCAACCGATTTAGGATAAAGGCTCGTTAGCACATGAAAATGTCAAAATATCCGGCACCATCCGCTGTAAAAAGTGCATAGGAATCGCCGAACTTCGTCTAGGTATTTTGAAGAGCTTTCAAGAAATAGGTTAGGAGTGGCTTCGGCGGTTTCAACAGATTGTAAAGTGAAGATTACGACACAGTGGTTTTTAAGTGGAATCAGGCCATATTAGCTGAGAACTCTTCCACAAACACAGGAAACTTAACTGCAGTAAGCTTTACGGTGGTTTTACAAAGCCGTGGAATTCGGACAAAGTTAAATTCACTGCTGCTACATGTGCAACGCTTTTATTACTACTTTTACTTTGTGAGAATGTACAATGTTTGGCCATGCCTAGTTAATGCCTACGCTCTACTGCCTTTGCTAAAGCTGAAATTTATCACCTCCAGAATTCAGTCTCCCGAAGAACGGGAGGACAGTGGGTGGCAGTGAAATCGCCAATGCCCTAAACGTGGGCGAGGGCAAATGCGGCTGGCTTGATCATCCCGTCATGATATCTTCACAAATTTTCAAAACACGCCCCGAAAGCACTCTGACAGGTACTGGTTTTTTTGGGACAGGTGATTAAATAGGTCTGAGGTCGCCGGGCGCTGGAGGGAAGACGCGACAGGAGTCCACAGATAGTGGCTGCGGCGGCGGCGGCGGCAACAGGGACAGGTGCTGTTGCGAGTTACACACCATTGCATCGACGTGACCCGGCAAGTAGAAATTCGGGTGAAAACGAATGCCGCAGCAACTACACCGAAACTCCGAGTTGCAATGTCGAAGCTGGTCAGGCTCTGTGATAAGAGGCTTGACGACAGGTCCATCGGTGAATGTGATTCAAAAAAGTAGAGCTTAGAGCCAAATTGTCCTACTTCGCAAATTTACCATTATTTTCCTCAATGTAATGTATTGTGGGTTCAAGTCCTGACTGGGGCAGACTGCGGAGCCTCCATCACGTCCTGAATGCTAGGTCTTCTACGAGGGAATTTCACACGAACGTCCCTTCTTTTCTAGTATTAAGGGTGTATGTAGTGGGAGTTGTTATGTGCTATAAGGCTTGAAAAAAAAGAAACACGAATTCATCTGTCATCTGGGCACTGTGAATGCAAAGATGTTCAAAGTCTTGTCTGGATGATGGGTATCTGTTCCTGTAGTGATGGTTCAAGCATTCGAAACCCGCCGAAGAATAAAAATGATTACCCTATTCAGTTGGCGATAAAGTTAATTAGCTCATCAAATGGTAGACCCGTATTACACATCTGGTGACACTGTAATGTCTGTATCAAAAATTTCGGTGGCATTTCCGACGGATGTAAATTAACTGGTGACCATTCAATGCAGTGAAGAACGCCGCGAGGTGTGACGTCATGTTGGTAGGCCACTCCCCGTTTCCTCGTTCACCACTAACACTGGCATCGTCCGTTGTAACTGTCATGATGAGGTGGCTAAAACTGGTCGCCTGGGGGTCACGGCGACTGAACAGGCAGCACAACCCGCCATCGCCTCGACCTCACCTCTTCCGATCCCATTGAGTCCCGAAACCAAGCCAGAACCACTCCGCACGACTAGAGGTGGTCGATGTGTCGGTTTTCTGGAACACTTCGTGTCTATGCTGTAGTTCTAAGATGTCCCATTTATTTCTGTACATTTTCCCTTATCCGGTATCAATTACTTATTCCACCACAGTATTTTTACGACAGGAAACACTATGGCGTCAGGGATCTTGCGTTTAGCACTTAGAAGTAAACGTGTTTATTTTAATTCAGCTTGAGGTTTAGGACTAAGACATGAAACATGTGGTCTGCAATGTGACGTGGGTTGGATCTGTATGGTGTTAGGTGATACATGGATTCATACATGAGGGAATCACTTGCAAGGGATGTCAGCGAAGTCGTCCTTAAGTTAACAACAAGTTGGAGGTACTTGTTTTCCCCAATTTTGCTGCTGTTTTCGCGTCATCATCTTCAACCCGGAATTTTTTTTAAAATTCGACTTAGTCACTTAACTTACTGATGCTGATTAAAAGTTGCCATGGGCCACGTGAGTGCTTCCACCCGTTTGGCGTTTCCATTCTGCGCTGTGCTTAATTGCGGCCAACGTAGTAAGGCTTTTGCCGTGGCCACTGATTGCACAAACCCGCATGAACTGGATGGCGCACGCCTGCCCTCCACATGCGGTCAACCCAGACCGCATGCGCCCGGGAGAAGCCCACGTGGGCTGCACTCACGCCTGTGGGCGCAGCTAGAAGTACAACCCGCGCACAACAGTGCAAAGCGGTCGGTGAGTCGCACGACGGCGATTAAAGTACGTGAGTCGAAGCGGAAGGGGACGATTCACAACGCTTCACGAATAATCGCCATGCTGTTAAGCGACTTTATCACCAATTTTTGTCGAGTGGCTGGACAGCTCCTCAAGTAAAGGGGTCTAGTGAAGAACATGATTCGACAATTTTATTATCCATCTTTTCTTGGAGCTCCATAACGCACCATCGCATAAGTATGTAAGGCCTAAATGCACGTGCTAACTACAACGCCAACAGGAAACAAACATCCATTATGTTTGCCCTGAAAAGGAAAGCCCAACAAAATTCCAGTTAGTCTTAGCAGCCCAGAGCTGGAACTCAGGCAATAGCTCTGCAACGAACAACGCACTAGCATTCCCCCTTTAGGCTCAATGCGTTGTGCGAGTTTCGGTCTCTGACGGGAAATTTTAGAACGTGCTAAAAACTTCGACATCAGAGTAAATCAACAAAGGGATGGACATTAACGTACGCTTGAGGCATCTACGGTACAACCTCATGCCCTAATTACAAGTTTTGGCTACTAACGACGTCTTAGATCAACGCAAGAGAATATTGAGAACCTCAAGGGGCTTATTCTTTTTTATAAATTTAAAGCACAGAGAAGTCAGTAGCTCGTTAGCTGGTGGAAAAGGCTCAAACGATTGTCATTTGCAAACGACAATTATATTAGGAAAAGGTGATCCATGATTACTAGAAAAAACTCCCATGTAAAGGTCGAAATGAACGCTATCGAGTCCTCGTGGGGTACAGGTAGGCCACTTGACGGACTAACGGTCTTCGCTGGGCGGACCTCGTCACGCTTGAGCAGCTCAGATGAGATTCGCTTTCCCCACGCGACTGAAAACGAAAGGCCGCGTGATTAGTTCAGGCTCACAAGAGCAAGACAACGCGGATGTACTTTCGGTGAATCGCCCACGCCGTGAGTGGGCGTCACCACCTCCGCGCGAATGCAGCCGTGCATCGGTGGTTTGGTGGTGGTGGTGGTGAGTGGCGTTCGAATTAACGGACACCCATCGCCTGACGAGTGCTCTGTACTTTTAGCTGCTGAGACCACTGCATGCGGGCCAGAGGTGGTCAGTGCCAGGGGAGCTCGACGTGTTTTGGCACGCACTCCACCGCAAGTGGGGGCTCTGCAGGTCCGGCCAAAATAGCCAAACAGCTTAATTTGCAAACTGGCAAGACCGTCAGCGTTGGAGATCATTACAACAGTAACCAACATGTGTTAGGGGAAATCGCGTGGGTGGCAAATGTACCGGGGTAGGTGCATAAGTCCAGGAAAAACTCTTGACTTCAGGCAAAGTGGTAATGGTAATGAAATGACGGTGACTGCTCAGCAGAGCATAAGTAACATTGAAATTGGCATTGGTCTAGGAAGCGACAACGTGAGTTTGACCTCACATTAAGGGCATTGTACCGGTCATGAAGTAATTTTCACATCTTTAAAGATTTTATTGTCGGAATGCTTTGAGTATTTTAGCTTCTAAAGGTTGAGGATGGAAGCAAAACTAATTTCTCGTGAGGTGTCGGCATACTAGCTCATAACCAAAACAACGTCCTCCGACTGTCATGAAATAATCAACTACCAAAATGTAGATAGTAGTATATCAACAACAACTCAATTATGAAATTTATTGACGGAATTTTTTTCTAAATGTTGACATGGCAGAAATTTCCTATTGGAGCAGACGACCAAAGAATACTGAGCTGAGAAATCAGTAATTCTTCAATATTTTTGTTGCTTTATGCATAATTGCCAAATTTATAGCTAAGTGTATTTTGTTTGTGGCCGTGGCTACTTTTCTTATTTATATCGATTACCCACATCTTATTGGCTAATCATGCCCTTTGAATGTGGTGTTTGTCATGAGCGTTGCCAAGGTCACCCAAGGTATGTGAATGAAACAGAAAAACCACCGTTCTCTATCTAACAAACGTAGCACTTGGCAACGAGGTAAGCTACAGGATGATAGGAAACTGAAACATTCTTGGAGGTGGTGGTAACAATAGCGCATAGCCAACACCTTCGTGTCAACCGTCTCAAACCGGTCGCCGTCGGCCGATGGTAGTGTAAACAGCCTCGAAAAATATCGGTTGCAAGCCTTTCAACCAAAAACGGTTGTAGTATATTCCATTTAGCACCTATGATACGGTGCGCCTGCATAAGAACACCTTCTTGAAAAGCCGAAGCCAAAGTGCATTGTAAAGCAAACTGCAAGTGCAGAGCGAAACGAACAACTTGGCCCTCGACTAAGGTGGACTTGAATGGTCACCAAAGTTGACCGATCCGGCCCTTCTTGTTTCACAACACAATAGCACAAACGGCTCCACTTTGTTCAACACGTCGAGCCGCACAATTCAGTCGAATAATGAGCCAGATACAAGAAGAAACCAATTAAGGCGTGAGAAGGGGAGTTTTTCATTTTCCACGCCAGTGAGATGGCTAGGTCTTTGCGCTGCTCCCTCAATCCGGTCAGCCGTGCAGGTACCTGAGTCGTAATGGGGCTGTGTCTTCAAACTAAACAAACTGAAATTCACAACTTAATAAAGCGTTTGGGCATAAACACTCAGTCACCCAGACGAACAACCCCACAATAGGCCAACCCAAATGAACTATGTCCTTTTTTCGCACTGATTACTCTTGATGAAACAACCAGTGTTACCATCTATATCGGTCCTCATGCCACATAGAAACAAGGCCTTTTAGAATTAGTCTGCTGATAAATTTCACCACAAGTGAAGCCATTGAAGTGATCACCGGTGGTGAAAGAAACTGAAATCACAGAACGAATCGGAACAATAGCATGGCTGCTGTGGTGCGGACATCAGGTTTGCGAACGAATGTCTTATGGGGACGAAGCCATTCGAGGTAAAGCACTGGGCTGAAAATTTTAATGAGAACGGGTGTGACGGGAATGGAAGAAACACAAGAAGGAGGCCCAAATTCATGCCACCAGTCAAAGGCTAGTAGACATTCCAGCCAGCAACTGTTCTCAGAGTTCCTTTAGATTCAAGCGAACCCAGTCGAGTATCTGCCGGGACGTTAACTACCGCTACCTTTAAGATGGCTCTGAGTGTCCCTCCTCGAATCTGGTATCTTTACTGCATAAATTCTCGATCAAACACCAAGTACCCACCACTTTAGCAGACCCAATGAACGGATACGACCAATACCTCTCCTTCTTCATACCATCACCGCTCTTTTAATACCAAGGGAAATTGTGAAACAGTAGAGCTGAACCTTGGCATTTAAACGGATCCGAAACTTACACGTACTCACCCTTAGACTATCTTGCATTAATTTAATGAGCCTAGAACGTAGGTAGCCGAAGAAACCACTTGATCTCTGAGGGACCGCCCTACCTACAATAACACAAACTGATTTGTTAGAAAAATTCTTCCCCCAGCATTGGAAAAGTTCAACCGACTTGAGAATCACGAACTAAGCTTGAGATGGGGATTCAACCTGAGATAAGGTTAAAATAAATAGACACTTTTGCAATAAGGGGTCATGCCACCATCACAGTGGCCTGTTGATGAGCATTAATTGGCAATGTTGCAATTTCTGGGGTGATGCTAGGCATCTAAAAGCACAATCTGCTTTTTATAAATGACTAGGTATTAGGTAATGCTCAAGAAATTTATTATCATAACCGGGAGCGTAGCATAGGGTTCACTAGAAATACCGGTTTTTTTGATTCCACATGGCGTAGGATAATTAATAGTTAAATTTAAAATACGACGTTTCACAAGATGTTTAACGTATTTATTACTATGGCGAAAAAATACATGATTATTTTCCCGCCGCTAGCATGAAAAATGCGAAAGTAAGTAGTACTTTTATTGGGTTCAAAGCGGTAGTTTCCAACAAATGCGGGCGGATGATGAGAGGACAACGACTACTTTTTAAAACCCTCTCTACTGGGCAAGATTCAATAGAATGAAATGCAAGGACGTGATTAGGTTATTCCGTAACCCGCTGAGCGTGTGTGATGAGAGCGCTTTCGTGTGGAAGGGGCGGAAAGCGTTTTGGCTAACCTCTGAGCAATAAATGAGAGAATCAGAGCATCGCGTCTAGATTTTATGCGAGGTAGATAGCTTGATAATATATAAGAACTTCGAAAGTAAGGCAAAACTCGAGCTTACTTAACAGGATAGGAGGCAAAAACACGTTACAGAAATGTATTTACAAAAAATACAAACAACATCGACGAAAACTTGCTAACGTAGTTCAGTGCTATCTTGCTCACTGGGAGGTTTAAGTTCCGTAATATTTGGACGCTTGGTGGGTTGAGGAAGCTTCAGCTGCTGCAAATCTTCATCGCTAGTTGCATCATCAGTGTCAGAGGTGTTTGACGATGAGGCACTGATGTCTTCTGATGAGTCGTCAATAGGCAGAAGTAAACTTGAGTTGCTCATTTCATCCTCCTTTGGAATGAACAACGTCTTAAATAGAAATTGAAGAATTGTTGAGATGCTTCGAGTTCACAAAAAATACACGAGTAATCTTTCAAAACACGGAGGTCGGCAACATAACGGTCGAAAATATCCCCGCGTACTGATTAATACAACGTATATTCGAAAAGTACGGAAATAGATGCTAAGAGGAAATTACTGATACACAACACCATTCTACTTGGATTCTGAGATAATAAAAACAAGAAAAAGCGAGAAGAACTGGAGTATGCTAACACAATGACCTACCAGTTCAATTTGATTTTCGTCATCGGCCGGGGACTCAAAGTTGGTAGGTGGATTAGAGGTCTCTGCTGTTTGCAAAAAGAGGCGCACTTTGTTAAGAACTAAAAACTCAAGCCAGCATAATCCAGTGCATACGTGAGCGTGTGTTTTCGGGATCAGGATTCGGTTCTTGTTGGATGACTTTCAGGTCCTTCACCTTCATCATAAGGCTATGGGCTAAAACCTCAAAAAATGCGCGTGAATCACCTGACACCTTGAACGCTCAGATCAGCTCAACAAATGTTAACTCTCTTTAAACTACACCTGTTAACTAAAAAACTGCAATACTTTTATAATTGATACATCGGGCTAAAAAATTTACAAGGTAAATCTTTCGATTCTGACCTCATATTTAACCTCCTATGTCTGACCTATCATGGTGGGACACAATTCCAACCCAATTTCTCACTCTCGTGATGTCGGTTGTCGGAGAGGCCTCCACTGAATCGTCCCTTCCACACTCTCCAGTGGAGTCACGTAGAGATAATGACTCGAGTAAGTATCCGTTATGCGCTTTTAAAGTTTTTTTCTTATAAGTCAGATCTAAGTATGACGTCTGTCTGATTTGTAGTGGATGCTGGATTATTTGACCCAATTTTATGACTGATTTTGCCTATTTAGTACCGATTTATATGCGTCTTTAAGAATCAAAAATTTTTGTTTTTAGATTCTAACTCAAGTCAATTCTCCCATATTGATCAGTGTTTTTCATGCACCTCCTTGTACTTTAAATAAATTGATATGAATTCATGAAATTTACATTCGAGAGGTTTTCAAATAAACAAAATTGTCGTTTATCCTCTTGAACATATAGAGTTTCGTACACCGCGACTTTGACAATTTAGAAACCCCCTTCTCGATCTATCTTTTCTATGCATTTTTGTCCCTATCCCTATTGGCTTTAGTCACTAGGTTATGAAATAACAATTTATTAATTAGTTGTCTCTAGGTTCAAGTAGTTGCTTTTCTTAAGTATATATATCGTCCCAATCTCCTGCTCCACTGACATTCGATTTCCATAATACACCAGTAATCTGTTTCTCAAGTACTTTTATGACAATGGGAATGAAACAGTAACAGTATCTTGGCAAAAATGGCTCTTTTCCATTCTAAATTGTCAGACCGTGGAAAGTAGGTGGCATCAGAAGTTGTGAAAACGTTGTCAGAAAGTTCCGTTTTATCTTAAAAACCGACTCGTGTTCTTATATTTGAACCCCCACTTTTTGCTCAAAATAAGAATCGCGTGTAAACATCAGCCCGAAAATAATTCAATCCCGCTTTTTTGTTCTTATTTGTATTGTACCATCAAACTAAATCACTTTGGTTACGCTATAGATATCTTAATATATTTTAACTGTAAAATTTACCTGCAAGGGGACTAGTTTTGGGACAAGCAGAATACAGACGTACAAATGAACCGTCTCTCCGAATATCAGTAGATGTGTGATCGGTTAAAAATACAAAATGAAGCTACATTGTTTTTTTTCAAGACTGGAGCTAACTTCCGTGAATCGACGCCAGTGGTGATGAAAATAGGATCGTTGAGTATATAATATTTGATGACCCGATATGAATAAAATCTTTCCATGTTCTAGTTGAAAAAGTCAGGTACAAATTCAGTCGTTAGTGATTTTTGGGGTCATGCAGTGTTCAAATGTTTTATGAATGCGGTGTTCAGAGTACCGCTGATTTAATCTTGAATAGTTCAAAACCAACGTTAAAAAGGCGAAAATACCTCCTCCCTACTTAATTAACGTTTTCTCATATATTTGCTATGTGAGTTAAATTCACTGAAGGCAATGAGATTTGTTGCAGTAAACTTTTTTTGCCACAGTAAACGTTCCCGTAAAAAACCAGAAAGGCTTTTTGAACAATGGCTCCCTGGATTTGCCCGCAAAGATAGAGAATTTTAAGTCATGGAGCACTACGGCCATGAAGTGCACAAAACAAGTCATCGAGGAGAAACTGGGGACCACATCACCTACTCGTGATCCTCACATCGAGGCCAATATCGAGGAGATCAAGTAAGACCCCCATCTTCCCTTATCATTTTCCAACTTCTTCAACTTCGTATTGCTTTTTTCTTTGCCGTGTTTGGCCATTTTTTAGGCTAATGCACCGTTGGGGGTGGGGTCTTTCGAGTTAACTAAAGAGGTTCTATTGTTGGCTTGAAACTTGAAGAAGAATCTTAAGTAGGCTTTTTCGACCTTAGTAGTTGTTTTGGGGCTCCACGCAATTCTAATCTGCATTGCTCATAGACTGCTTCTCGATGCAGTGTCATCACCCATATCTAACATCGAAACCTGTGGGCATGTTGTTTATAGGTCATCTGCTGATTACGGAGTCTCCGTCTGTCAACACACATCTTCTATTTCGATATTGAGATTGTGATATTTTAAAGATTAGGCACTAGCTGTGGTAAAGGGACAGCCGGGCCAACTTTTTCTACAATTCGCTTTTGGTATTCGTGCAATTCTTCAGGTTCGAGAAATACAGCTGCACCCTGCCAAAATGTGACGTGTAGCTATTAATAACGCCACAGTTTGTGTGCACTTTCGCGTGCATTTTGCTTCATTAAGTAGATTTTCTGTTTAAGTGGGTTCTCATAACCACAACCATAGTTTGAGTGCTCACTCCTACACATTTTTGGAAGTTACATTATATGCTGATCCCGTTTTTTTACAGTTGGTGTTACGATTGTATGTCACTACTCGGTTGCAGTATGTTTTGTACATTTGAATAATCTGCGTGTGTGTAGATGGTATCTACTTCCACAGGTTTGGGTTTCCATTCGGGTCTTTAAAGGCCTGCTTTCAATCCTTGTCAGTTTAAGTGTCTGTCCGCACTGTCGTTGTTTAAACTCAATTTTTGTGACAAATTTGCAGTGAGCCCCTACCGTACTCACTGTTACCACTAACGCCTTGGTATTGGTCATTCGTTACCTAGGCAACATTTGACATTACCAGGTAGGTGGAGACAATTTTGCTGACGATAAGTCGTTGACTGACTGCAAAAGTAGTGAAATGTGTTTCAGAGAATGTTATCATTGGTTGCTTTCTTTCCCTTATCCATAGGCCAATCCTAAAAATTTAAGACTCCAATGAAATTACAATGTGGGGCTTAATTCCTAAGGCCATTGCTCCGATTCTCTCCTATTACTCGTCTCACGATAACTATAAGTTATATCTACTAGAAATGGGCCAATTTTTTCCCTCCTGCCAACTTTACACTACCTTTATTCTCCTGTGCTATAGTAAAACAGGCAGTCTTATTTAGCTAGGGCTAAATTCACCAAAGTGTCTGCTTTTGCAATGCTGTTGTAAGACATGTCGAAAAGTGACCTGAAGGCAAATATCCTGCTTGCCGTAGTAATTGGCCATCCAAGACAGTTTGTGACAGTTCTATGTGTTTATGCCTTAGTTAAAAAACGTCAGACAGAATAGTTCATTGGCCATGTATACTTTCGGAGCAAGTTGTCCAGGAAGAAGGCCTCACATTTCAATAATTGAGCGAGTATCCGAACTTGAGTTGAGTAGTGGTGCTCCATGGATACTTTTTAACAAGTTTGATGGGCTTCCATCACGAACTAGAAAATCCAAGCGCCATTTAATGATCAACCTACGTCCGGGTTGTGACTGAGCTTCGGAAAGCTTTCAACTTTTCGGCGCGAAAACAGGCGCGTTGCACTCGGTTCACAGGGCTGTTGATGTGGTTGCAGCGGAATCAGTCCCGGAGTGAAGAAGTAGCTATGACGGGAACACGTTGCTCTGAAATTAAAACAAGAAAAGGATGCATTTTTAGTCAAACGAAAATCATGCCTCTGGGTGAGCAACCGGCAAGGCTCCGTCAGCCTTGGTTACCCTGCCACAATCTTGATAAGTTATTTCTTAAAAATTCATTTGAACCGCCCAGTTTCTTTTTATAACACCCATGTACCTTAGGTCGCATTTATGTGCTAGCTTCCTTTCGGTCCTGGTTTCACTCAGTATTACGGTTGTGTTGTCACCTAAAACTTTATCCTTCCTAGTAGTAGGCGAAGTGTGTCCTTTTCTTGGGCCTTTTTTCTGAATCATTCAAATGGTGCTTGGCACCAATGCGCATGCTGCTTCCAAAAAATGCTAATAGCACACAGCTTCTTTGCAACTTCTCTATTGCTCGTTTTGTCCACGTCTTGACACATTCCGTTGTTAGTCATAGTCAGGAGGATCTTCTAGCTGAACAATGAATCCAAGTTAAATAACGAGTGTTCGGTGTGTGTGTGTGTGCTCGATTAAATTGATCCCGAAGGTCAGTACAGACCTGAGCTAATAGTTGGCGCACTTTATTTGGCACGTCCAAGGCTTCCCAGAATAAGAGAATACTAAAGCTTTTGGGAAAGGTTTTATTGTATGGACCAAATGGTCGAGTACAGGATAGGGCCAGAGCGGAAATCGAGGCTGAGGTTTAGCAAATGCTCCGATGTGCCTACTTGTGCATGTCTCATCGACCGGAGATCGATGAGCTTAGGAAATAGCACTAAGCGACGACTTGTTGTAGTGAACAAACGATCGAAGTAACAGCGAACGGAGCTTAAGCGAATAGACGCCATAACTCATCGTGTTAATATCCTTGCTTACATCCCCAACAGGAATTCGCTATTGCGATGGGTTTTACTACGCAAATGAAGCAAGTGGCACGTCAGCATGTATGGTAGAGGCTCATTACCTACACGACGTAAATTAAAAAAAAGTTTTCCTAGTTTCCACTATGAGGGAAATTGTGATGAAATCCAAATAGTGAAGAAACTTGCATCATTGTTTCAAAACATGTCGGCGATAATGTTATATTATCATCTCTTTAGTTAAGCGAGGAGGGTAATGCGTCGGACCTTTAATTTCTTTGACATATTAACGGGACGAAGACGATGTTGCCCGTTGTAACTGCATTTACCCATGGTGAGTCGCGTGTGATGAGGTTATGCGTCACGTCGGATACAAGTCGGAAGCAGAATTGCTCGGGCACCGAGCCCAGCAGAGCGATGAAGGGGACTCGGGGCAGGAAGTGCCGAAGATTCTGTCGCCCAATTCGCTACTAATGTCTCTCCAGCAGTAGTGAAAATCTAATAACTGTGCATTATTTGGGCGAAATACATGCAGAAGTGGACACTTCTAGCCAAAAACGAGTGTGTTTTTGTGTGTTGCAATGGTTCTCAAGTCAGTGGGCGTTGCCCAGGGAACCGCCTTTGGCACAGTTTGGTATAAACAGCGAAGTCTTTGTTTCCGGTGGCCGTTTTGACTGATCGAGCCTCCTGCCTTCTCAATTTTAGGAAGATGCAGACCCAATACCAGGAGATAAGTAATTCAGTGAAGAAAATCGCCTCCCACCTGAGCGCATTTTCTTTACTGGAGCAGGGACTCTCGTCGCAACTAACCATTGCCGGGCAGTCCCAGCCCGAATTGTTCCAGGAATTCGCTCGCAACGCCGACAGCCAACGCATTGCCGCCAAATCCTCCAGTGGTTATGTCGGTGTGGATCTGAGTTTGATGAGATGATTATGTTCCTTAACTACGTGGTTTGAACCGAACACCTATTTACGGCTTCATTTACGCACAATTTGTGTATTTGTATTGATTCGAGTCTTGTGGTCTTGCATCATTTGGTATGTAAAAACTGCGCTTAGAAGGGATAAAGACATGTTTATTTATTGCCGAGTATCTTTTTGCACAAAAATGCCTTGATTTAGTTTTCCTTCCCTGTAAAATTGCGGCCTTATGCTTCTCTATGTTCTGGACTATTTGTACTAACTTTACTTTGGTTTAGACACGAATGCAAGCAAGATACTGCTATTCTGTTCTCGCATGCAACACCGTCGATGACTGTTGCAGCTTGTCACGCCTCTTGGTTAATGCCTCTAATCATGAAATTTGGCACCCATTCGTCTGGGACATGAACTTCGATCGTCACGTACGACTTGCAAGTAGGACGTGACTTGGGTACCACTTCGTTTCGAAGCTGTAGATTCTACCTCAAAGGTCTAGTCCACCCTACGGGGATTTAGGCGCGTGACACAACTTTATGTCTCTTGCAGTGCCTACTGATGTGCTCACTGAACAAGCAGATAAGTAGCTCTCTGCCATGTAAAGTGGCCACTATGGATTAATGCAACTGACTGTGCCCGCATTTACTTCCCCAACAGAATATTTGTGAAAGAAACGCTGACCCTCTAATGGTTTTGGTCACATTTAGCCGCACTGGAGTCATTCTACGGTGGGTTGGACACTTTCTGCAAGAAAACGGTACCCGACACCCTGGATACGATACGTCAGCTTGAGCACTCACGTCTTATTTATGACGCCTACAGAATTGAACTTGAACGTATGGGAAACAAAGGGGTCAAGGCAGCTCAAATGCCGTCCACAGGATCGTCAGATGCACCAACTGCGACCACTGCAGACGAAGCGCCAACATTGCAGCAGGATTTAAATGCCCAGCAACTCCGTCAAAAGTTTGAGACCAGCCGCGAAAACTACCTCAAAATGAAGTCAGATGCTGATGTAAAGATGAAATTACTTCACGAGAACAGGGTAAGCTGTTGTCTCGTAATTCCTCTCTATTACTTTGCTTTAATTATGTAATTGCCATCTCGGCCTTTTGCTTAAGACTTTTGCGAACCGTCAGTCCTTCTTCTTCAGGTTCGTGTATTACGGAACCACTTGCAGATGCTGCAAGCGGCGACTTTCTCATACTACTCGAACGGGTTCCGCAACTTGGAGTCATTGTTAAGTTCCCTCGGAGAGCACAACACATCGCCTTCCAAGTGTATTGATCCCTCGTCCTCTATTGTATCCGGCGGTGTCCCTGCCCCCTCTTTCCTGGAGGTACAAAGTCCCCCCGTGTATGCATCATCGACCCACTCGTCCACAAGTAATGGAGACGTCGACATAAAGCGCCAGCAAGATGAACAACATGATGTCTTTCAGGAATGATGTTATGTTTCTTCTTCATGATCCTGCTTTCAGTGTTTCCATTTCTCTACTTTCGTTCATCCTAACTTCTCAATTAATATATTGCCTTCTCCAATCTTATGGTTATTCATATCCGAAAAGAAATCATTAGTTTGTTTAATTGTGGTCGGGCTGACAAAGTTGAGTAAAAGAATGGACTGGGTAACTGTCGCAGGTCTATATCATCACCTAGATACTTCACCACCAAATTGTACGCAGTAATCGTTCAATCACATATGAGCAACCTGCCAAATGTAAGAGTCAATTTGCGCACTATCAGATTCACGGTCTTCTCGACCTTTTTTATATTTGTATAAATTGGTGCTAACATCCAAAAAAGATAAACAACTGACAATTCGAAGGATGATAACTTTGTGTAGTTTACATGGAAGCACAGGGCATGTCGCCACCGGAGATAGGTTTCGTCTTTAACAGTTCCTTCCTCAGCTCCTTCTCGTATTGGTAATATGCCGGGGGTTTCCTATACTAAAAAGATTAGCTACATGATCGCTACCGAAATGATGAGTGTGCTGTTGGAATGAGTTTTCCGTAATGACGATGACTCTAGTTTGACACCAATTCGGTCAAGATCGGGAATACCAAAGCGTTTGAAATACCTAGGGAGTGTGAACATGACACAAAGAAGTACTTCTTATTTGTAGTCCGAAGTGTAATCGTTGAGTTATCGTCGTCAATGGAAAGTTGGTACGTCTCGATAGGGTACGGCAAATTGCGGATTCTCCACTGGAAATCCTGTTTGGTGTCGCAACGACAGAAAACAGGCTAGGAGCGGTATGTGTTAGTATTTTATGGACATACGTTAGCGTTGGATTCTTTAAATTCCTCAAGAACAGAAGAACATGTTTCCTGCTGTTGACCAATCTCGTAGACCCACGGGCCTTCACCACCCAACTGCGTGGGCGCCTTCCATTTTCGTTCTTGTTGATTAGAAGTCAAGTTGATGACTCACCTACAATTGTCTCAGAGAGATTGTCGTACTGCTCTACCATCTCTTTCCCGTCAGTAAAACTGTAATGGACTTTGGTGCGACCTCAAATAAAAACAGAGTCATACCATTTGTGCTATTTCCAAAAGTGCATTAAAGCAGAAAGTGGTCTCATTTGTGATCTCAAAAGTAACTACAAAGATACTTTTTCCTGGGCTCATTTTTAACCGACCTAAAGTAAATTGTGTTTAGGAAAAGTCAAGCGGTTATGTTAAAATAACGGTTAGCTTGAGAACTACGAGCACAAGACTACGTCCAACAGACATGGATAAACTTAACCCATGTGGAAAATTCTTCCGAGGATATTTAGGATGGCATTGGGATTACAGTAACGTCTAGGGAGAAGTAAGTGTGAAACAGGGAATTCGTTAGCGATGAAATGTATTTACAATTTTCAACTATAATATTTAGTCGAGAGTGACCCAATTTTTTGAAATAAACCATACGAGGAAACTAGATTAATAAGAATTATGATCGTACGGGTATTAATTCAGTTGTGTTTTGAATGCTAAATGTTTGTGCAGATTTAGGAACACATCAAGTAACATGAGTTGCAAGAAGAGAATCATAAGCGACTAAAAATATCAGTGCCAAAATTATATTTACCATCCTGTACAAGAGAAGTTTTCTTTGCTTCCCTTATAGCGTTAAGCCAAGTGGACGTTGCCATGATCAAATACCACTAGCAATGACCTTGAAATCAAAAGAGCGCGGCTGTTAACAAGACCGTTTATTTTGTAAGGCCTACGTTGATATGTCAAAGTTAAATGGCAATCTTAAAAGTATTTATATTTTTTGGCTTTCGAATAATCCTTCTATTGCAGGATATTGTACCTACTGATGCAATATAATATTGGCCAAATTGAGGTTGTTGCTTAGTGTTTTCAACGCGATTAAATTACCTATCGTCTTCTCATTTAGGTTGGCGATCAGGCGATTACAGAGATAGTACCCAAATATTTTCATACTTTTCATAGTAGCTGTCTTAGAGTTCTTTAATTTGGTCTCGGATTGACATCAGCTATTTCTATGTAACTTATTCATTTTTACTATCGATATACCTCCCAGTAATTTTATGAGAATCCTTGTTTTAATAACTTGCATTATGCCCACGAACTCTGTCAGATTTAAACAAGTTTCCTCTTTTCTCATAGTGTCATTCTTCATGTAACTATTTTAAATAGGATAGAACGGCAATGTTAATAAGAGGGTTGTCAGTAGTAGTAGTAGTAGTAATAATAATAATAATAATATTAGCGTAAATCATCGTAGTTTTAACATCAGTTTTTAACTTTGAAGTAGGTCTCTCCTAAGAGCTCTTATGCTAATTTTAGTGTCAGTATTATTATCATTACCATTTTTCAAAGTATATTTTAACAGAAACCACGATGTAAAATGTTAAATGACCGAATTTTTAATGGAAAAATAACCAAATAATTAAATACTTATATGATGTTGATTCATGACTTTTACTTGTGGGGAATTTGCGTACTCTTTAATCTAAATTGTTATTTAGGTAATTTAAAAAGTCAGAAGTCTCTTCACAAGGTATGCAATTTATTTCGAAACATCCGGGGTTTAATTTCCTCGTTACTTGGATCTGGTGATCACCTAAACACCGACCACTGCCCTGATTTTATCAGAATCTACTGAACTGGATCTGGACTGCTAGAATAAACGCACTGTCTGCTGGTTCCTTTTGACCTCAAGTGGATATCTGACCCCGGAAAACCTGTTTAAAAAGATACTTTACTGTAAAAAGCTTAAGGATATAACGAATGGAATTCAGTTCTGTGGTGGCACCTCTCAACAATTATGGTTATTGAGAACATCTGGGTGAAAAAAAAGTGTAAGAAAATGGAAGACTAGGGCTCACATGGGTCCTTGGCTTTACGAAAGCAAATCCCTTTGAAATGAAATTTTGGCTTTATGTAACAAACACAGCTACCCATTTATCGTCATGGCGCATCGTTTTCCTAAAATTCAAGTTTCTTGGCAAAATGCCGTGACTGACGGTATGCTGCAACTAAACAAAATTTTCTGAACTATTATGGATAGCTTCCAGCCCCATCTTTTCAGACTAAAGAGAAAGGATGCTGATTCGGGATAAATAATCCGAGGTCAATGTTGCTGTCTTAATCATTTTGATGTCAAATTCTCCTTTATCCTAGTGCTTAAACCATGCACCTTTATTCCTAAGAATCTTATTGAAAATGACTTGATTGAGCGCGAGATTAAGCCGCGCCCACAGCTATCCACGTTGCGGTTAATCTACGATACGCGAAACGAAAGTCAATTGCAAAATTTAGACGAATTTACAACATAATGCGAGTTAAGTTTTTTCAACTAATGGCTAACAGTGGAATAACTAGTTTATTTTTAAAGAGCTTATTTTGATATTTAACGAAAGAGCCAACGATTTATTTAAGTTGGGTTCGAGAAAGCTTTTACCTTTGACATCATTCTTTTAAATAATCGCTCCCAGTTATCTGTGCTAAAGTCATCAAATAATGACTTGATAACAAGACTTGAACCGGTTTATGACCACATGCCTACGGATTGTTTATTTTAGGACGTCATTTTTAGGCTAATGAGGGTAATATGACTTACGACAAAGAGGTATTTAAGGCAATTTGCATGGACCTTACAGGGGAGGGATTGTGCTTTATTTTCGTTCATTTCACCTGTTTCCAGTGCCAGGTCCAGTGGACGTGCACTCAGTGTAATGATAATTCGCTTGAATTTCAACTTCCTAGAGTCTGTTTGTAATTTGCCCTTACTTCACTCGGAAGTAGGATAGCTGACCCTGAATGAAAGCGAAAACACACAACTTGCTGGCCCATTAAGGAAGAAAAACTGGTTTTCCGCAAGTTGTGTCCCTTAATCCACTAGGCACCCGCTTATAATATTAAGAGAGTGGAGTATGGCATTTGCCGAAATCGTTACGGAATTTCACCAAGCATATTCGTAATTCAGCTGTTCCCACCAAAACCAATGTGGGCTACACTGGATATATTTAATGCCTCGTTTGGGGCGTTTACATTTTGAACGAGACGTTAGAAACTAGAGCTGAGATGCTGTTTTATTTTTCCCATATATATATAACTCATAAATGCTTAAATTAAGCCTCATTTTATGGTCAAAATGGTCAGTTGGTGGTATTGTCTCTCACAATGCCTATGCGACCCCAATTAGCACATTGGATTGTGTTAAGCTCAATTACATTTTGTCAGAAAATTTATACGATTGATAGCGAAATCTCCAATAGCACAGACACGTGGAATTTCAGATTCTGCCAATGTAGAAACAATCTTTTCGCTAAATTAATTACCCAAATAAAGTGACGGAGGGACAGTGATTCGTTTATTTTATGTATATCATTTCCTGTCGAAGTTCCTTTACTGCTGTTTTGTATTATTTTCAAAATAGCGTAGCCTTGCTCTGGTTTTAACAATCATATTGATGTAACATTCACAGCACTTTAGACCATCAAATCTTAAGAAATAAATTTTACTTTTTTTCCATGAGGCTATACGTAAAGGATCAATTCATGATCAGGTCATTTGATTGAAGGCTAATTTCAACTAAAAAGTAGATTTTTTCAACAAGAAAAGCAAACGTATTTATTAATGGTCTCTGGGAGTTCCTGGAGGTCATTTATAGAGTGCAAGAAACCTCTCCACCGTGTGCCTGTGAGCTGGCGCTCAGTGTATCCACGCGGGCAAAGGTTAACCGCGGTTTTACATCACTGGAAAGTGAGTGAAAATGCATGGAAATGTGGATTTGTCTGACAAAATGTTCCTAAAATACGCCGGTTATTGGATAGATTTTGACTTAGACTTAATGGGTTTTGGAAAAGAAGAACGCAAAATACCCTTCATGCCCTCTTACTCTCTAGCCTTGTATATTATCGAAGCAGCCACTCATAAGGCGAATGAGGTGTCACCATCGTATCTAGCATTAAGTAGCCACTCCTGAAAACGTTCCTTGTATAAGGAAAATTGTGATGCTATTGCAAAATTTTCTCAGCAATCCACAACTGCAATACAACAAACTGCTTGGTTAATTTTTTTAGAGTTTGTGCCTTTTAACGTGCACGACATTCTCTACGCGGACTGAAAAACGACCATCTGGAATCTAAACACAGTACGCTTGTTGGGGCCTTACTTAACGCTTGATTTGTGGCTCAAACTGAAGTGACTTTTTTAGAGAGCCAAAACTAGTTCATCGTGTCTGTTCTTAAGCACTCCATTTCTAAAGCCTTGTTTTACCTGTCTTGTTACGGTAAACCGTATTTTTATAGCCGGTGGTGAGAAAAATCTGCAGAATTCAACACTGGGAATGAGGCAGTAAGTGGACACGTGATAAAATATGGTGCAGTTCGCTTAATAAAATGTCCCGGAGGGTAGATAACAGTGAAAAATGTTTGAAAAGCAAAGCAAAAGACTTTAGGAAAAGCTAAGACTAAAAAATTATACCAGAAATTAATTAATTCAAAAAATGGAATATGTGCGTTCGAAAACTAAACGCTCCGGGTAGTTCAGATTATTTGCACAGTAATTGATTTCATAAATCACGATGGGGTAGCAGTATATATTCTGGAGACAAAATTCTCTAGTTGTTTGCTGATTCTCAATCTCCCAGTGAAGTCATTTAGCTGATGCACAATTTGAACCAATGAAATAAGGTAATTTGTAAAAGGTCAAATGACAACCGGTTTGAACATGTGGCGACCTTTTTTGCGTGCTTACTGGATCAATGATCAAAGAAGGATGGAGAAGCTAGGGGCATTTGGATAAAAGGGTAGAAGAGTTTACTAAACAAACGACTTCACAGATGTATGTATGATTAGATTTTTCACACCGGAGGACTAGGACGCATACGAGGATAAGGCCTGAATCAGCGCATAGTGACGGTGAATAATGTAGCGTTGGACAATGTTCTATATAGGATTGTCGGGTTAGATTGGTTACTTGGCTAACTGAAGAGAAATTTAACAAATGTCGATGTGCGTATAGCCAAATAGGATATCATGATTGAACAGCGATTTGTAGTCTAGTCGACGTACTTAATAATTTGTTCCGCGGGAAGTCTGAGTACATGCATGAGAATGTTAGACATGATTTAGGCCGGTTAGCAACTCAGTTTTGAGTTTCTTCTCTACATTTGAGCATTGGCATTTCAACGTGTTTAGCACTAACGTACAGATCCACGTGTGGAGGATGGCTTGTCGGGCCTCATGGACTCACCGTGCATTGTCCAAAGTGAATAACAATCGACAGGCTCATTAGCTTTGCTGAAATGTGTCGAATTTTTAAGCCCAATCATCGTAATTTAAGAATGTGATCTGACCAAGGTTCGAATTTTAAATGGGCGACTTCAAAGGATACATTGTCACTTGTTAAAAGCAGCGACAAGTCGGAAAACTGCATGTCTCAGTTCGCCAGCCACCCATATTTGTGGCGGCTTGAAGAGGCATCAGGAGGTCAACTTTTGCTGAGTCGACCCAGCACTAGGCTACTTCTGACAGCAGAGTCATGTGAGGCAGCCGTGTTCATGACCTGGTAGTGCTGTTTCCAGAATAGTGTGCAGGTAGTAGTATAACTCGAAAGGATCACCGACTGTTGAGACCAATTAAGTAAGACAAGCAGAAGATTCTCGAAGAGGACACCAGGCGTTGGATCGTGCCACCATCATGGCTAATAGCCTAGTTAAATGTATCCTAAGATGAGGGTAAATCACTAGGTGAAAAAATATTTCGTGCATCATACGATAGCATGGAATCGAAAGAATGAATCTCCATGATGTTGTCTACGCATTTCACAAATTCTTTCACTGAGACCTACTGATAAACTTGGAGTGAATTGTTCTAAAGGGCAGGGACGGCATTTTTTCCGGAAGATTTTGTCATTCAAGACAGCCAAATAATTTCTCCCTCTATGTTCAGGTGGCTTAGCGCTCAAGACAGCAACTTCAAACCACGACATGCACCGGCCAAAATTGGGGTGCGCAATCCCACTTGCCACAGCGACCCACCTTCAACTGCCAAACTATGCTTCGCATGACCTCACAACCACCGGACCCAGGTCACGACTAGCGTAAGCACGCGCCCCACCTACCAACCATCCAAGTCAACTGAGGTGACGCTAATGCCTAAACACAGCGAAGGCTTCCACCTCGAATGCATTTCAATGGATAAACAGGAAGCCGTTCGAATCCTGCTAGTTACAGCATTACGGTCGACGGGGCAAGTGTGAACTGTCACGAAATATTTCTGTCGATTCACTATTCTCGCTCCTCTTCAAATCGCCAAAACTGTGAGAAAGACTGCAATTTCAAAGTACGCACACCATGGAGATTAGCCCTAACAACACCACACCTAACACCACCTCCTTCGGCCACATACGCTTGTTTGCCGCCCACTCGCGTCGTGCTAGTCATGCCGAGTCATTGGCCTATAAACAAAGAGAGACATTTTATTGGTCAGTGAGTTTCCAATCGCTTCATCGGAGGAGCAGAATGCACGAATGGCATGCGGATAAGATGACGCGCGTCACATCGTGCTACGACGACTTGACAGCGCCATGCGTGTCGGCGGTGCTATGGCCGTGGTGGCGTGCATGTTGGCCTTGTTCTTGTGCTTTGTGCAATTCGCGTCGTCGTCGTCACCATCGTTGACGTTGTCGTCGTGGTTTCCGCAAAGTTCAACAGTACCGCTTGACTCAAGCCAGTATTTTCGGCTAGTTAGCTTTCCTAGCCTTCAGGAACGATTTCTTGCAGAATTTGTTGAGCGACTAGAATCGTCGTCGAGTAATGTTAGGAGTTTGGAAGCGTCACATTTCCAGTGGACAGGTGTTACGATGTTCCGTGAAGGTAGAACTGGAAAGTCGTGGTTGATTGTTGCGGGAGCGTCTCCGAAAAGAACTCGTAGTGGAAATGCCTTTAGGAATGACTTCAGTGCAGTATTAGGGTGTGAAGTGAGCGCAATGGAAGATGGGTCGGGTGGGTTTGATATTTCGGTGTGTGAACTCCTCGGCCTTGACACCGGTTCCCCTACCTTGAACCACACCGACGGTGGGCTTCTGGGCAAAGGTCTTCAGAGTCTGCAGTTGCCCACTGGAGGGGGTGTTGTCGTGATCTGCGATCCCCTCTGGCACAAAGACCAAGGTACCCTATCACCTGGCGGTAAATGCGACGTTCTTCACCGAAGAAATAACGTGTGGAGAGCTCCTGGTCCTATTGAATTTTGCACTTCTGCTGGGCATACGCAGCCCTGTGCTGGGGGATTTTCCATCGACCTTAGACTAACCGAGGACGGTTCGAATGCACAGCTTCTGGCCGGTCTCCCATTCGCCCAGCCGAATCGACGTGTTCGAACAGTTGACGACCTGCTAAGGCGTGGCCAGCAGCACATTCGCGATATTGAATCGGAGGAGGAGTGTTTCGGGGCCGCGGTCGCGTGGTCTCCTCATTTGCCGAGTCGGAGCAACGCACTGGCCATTGTTGGCTCACCATCGGAAAACGTCTACGGGTTTCCAGTGAATAGTTTAGTAGAGGATATTGACGCCGCGGTATTGAATTTACGAGGAGACACGTTTGGAGGGATGGGATTTGCTTTGGAGACGAGTCTTGTCAATGGAAGCTTGATCGTGTTTGCCGGGGCCCCTTATGAGGACGTTGAGAAGTATGGCGCGAACACAGGAAAAGTGTACGTGCAGTACCGCAGCATGGAGGGCACAAGAAACTATAGCCTAAGTGGCAATCGTCCCGGTGAAATGTTCGGCTATGCAATCGCCAGGATAGGCGACGTCGACGGTGATGCGGTAGCTGACTTGGCTATTTCGGCACCGTCGCTCGGTGATGAAAAAACAACGGGCCGCGTGTATATCTTCCGAGTTTCGCCAGATTTCCCATTTGAAAGTAGGCCTTTTCAGGTAGGCAAAGTAGTATCTCTATCAATCACTTTTCAAACATTCTTGTTCCTGAGTTCAGAGTAATTTTGGCGGCTTATTTTGGTACGCTAAGTGGTTCAGCTGGTAAGTGTTTAAATGAAAATATATAAAAGAAATATTTTAGTACAAAATAGGTTCTTTAAATACTTTGGATACTTGAAGGTTCAAAATTACGGATAGTTAACCACAGATTGTCAAGATCGCCGCTAGATTTTAGGTATGGCAGTTAATTCACGAGATTAGTGCCACTGAACACAGGATGTGATACAAAGCAGTGGTGCTTGTACCATTTCAGACATCGGGGTTATTTGTCCTTGGAAATCACAGATGAAAGGACTGGACTTTGTCAAATTATCGGGTGATCGGGGCATATACATCAGCTATTTTCGAATGGTAGGAACCTAATTTAACCATCTGCCATTTTTGAAGCAGAGGTTCTTTAAAATTGATTCAGTGCTCCACCCAAGGAGCCACCTTATCTGACATTGCGTGAATAGGCAAACCTCGTTTGCGGTCTTATGGACAAAATAAGATTATCGTGATATCAAAAATTTGGGCTTTTTTTCCAGTAATTAACGCGCTAATTGAATACCTCACTCGATGAGGAAAGGTACATATTAAGTAAATTGACGAGGTGTTTTGTGGAAACGCGAGGTACTTAATAGATTTTGAAATAGTTAGGATCATGCAGTGCCATTTATTCGTACTGGGATGGATGTTGTTTAAAAAAAGGAATTTGGAACTTCTTTCATCCAAATTCCTAACCCCCTTCCATGAGACAATCCCTTCCATTTCGTAATTCTGATTGACACATGTGTTCCGGCATTAAAATGTCTAAGACGGATGCTCCATCTACAAGTGAGAAGTTAGGTTAGATGCATCCTTCCTAATGCTGATGTAGTCTTGATCAACGGATTGAACAACTCCATGACAAAAAGATATATGCCGTTGTCTATAATATTACATAAGTCACAAATGCATTTATTTCGACGACGTTAATTTTACGTGGCACACCACTTCCTCTGGAGCGGTTTCTCACTTTTGAGTTTAGGAAAAATCACTCGTCCATTCATTTGTATATGGATTTCGTATTTATGGAAGGGCGTACGGTGAAAAACAAAAATAAATCTTGTTGTGAATCCATTTCTTCGCTGTAGATCTTGGAGGCACCCGAAAATGTTACAGGATTTGGCGTTTCGTTGAGTAGGGGTGTTGATCTAGACTCGGATGGTGGACCAGAACTGGCGGTGACTACTTTGGACCCAAAAACCCCTGTCCTTGTCTACTCCCCTCCACGGCGACTTCGAGCAAAGTGCACCATCAAAGCTAACCCAAAAGTGACGCCGACGTCTGTGAGGACTGGTGACGTGGTAACTCTCAAATTTACCATCAATCTTATTGACTCCATCTCCAACAAAAAATTTCCTGCCTCCCCCAACTTTCAGACACGCCATCACCAAGTTAATCCTGATGTTCTCTGGTTGGAACGATATAAGCACTTGATCAGTAACCAGAATCAAAGCGATTTTGACTTAATCCTGGCGGAGTTCTTTGGCGCGAAACAGTCCTCAAATTTGGTCCCAAGCAAGCCAAGAT
>UXSR01005283.1:74496-135291 GCA_900604375.1 Mesocestoides corti | reverse complement strand
ACTCTTACGACGAGATCTTCGAACTGAAAGAGATACAAATTACTGATTGTGGCGTGTACAGCCGCTTTTTGAGCCGCTACCTCCCTTCCCTACATGTTGCACTCTAGAGTTAATTTTCTATCCTTGCGATTATTTGAAATATGTTAACTTTGTCTAGTTAATATTGCTAAATTACTCTGCCTTTCTGTTCGCCCTTTAAACATTTGTACTGTTTATGATTTCCTTCTTCTGGTTTCGGATTCGGTGTTTAGCTTTTACTGATAGAGAATACAGTAAACATGTTACAACTGAACTTAAAATACCCAAATAATTTGTGTGTATATGCCAATAGAATGAATGTTTTTTTCTTTCGGGCTGAGTTTCTGATGTAAAAATCTGTTTTTCACTATATTCGTATACATTTTGATTAAAGTTTTACCAAAAAAATTCTTGTAGTTTAGTTCTTCATTCAGTCTGAAATAGATTGACTGTCCAAAGCTTAAATCTAAACGTTAGGAATATTGACGATTATAGAGAGAACCCCGAGTAACACCTTAAAAGTTTCTTGGCTGAGGGAACTTACGTTGCCGAGAGCGATTACAGTCACAAGCGAAGAAAGTAGATATGGAACTTCCGTCAAGTGTTACGCCACAACTACTGCAACAAGACTTGCTGCTTCCTGAGTCGCTGTCAGAATCCAAGCTCAGATAATGCGCCTCCTGGTCTGTAAGTAGAGTTAAGCGAGATGAATACTTAGAATAAAGCCCAATTTATGAGGTAGAGAGCCTGTAGAAAAAAATCATCTACCTGTAAATTTATGCCGTACATGAATTTGAGCGTTTACTTTTACTCGATCATTGAATGTATTCCTGGCTAAGAAACGGCTTTATCGAATCGTTCTAAATTCACGTAAAACCCTTAACTTTATGTCTACGTATCTTTTATGCGAAAATAACTACATACCAGATGAGAAAGCCAATCACATGCCTACTTTCATTTGGTGGAAATCCCACAACATTTTTCTGTTGCATATAGATTTTCACCGTCGTCAAAAACTCGAACTACTTGTTTCAAGATATTTACAATTTATACGATTAAGAAGGTATTCTGGCAAAAATTTTCCTTGAAATTTGAGCTTGACGTTTTCGTTCAATAGGCTAGCATATCTAACAGTCAAGATTTCGGGGGCATAGTTCTGAAATGGGAGCTTTTCTTAACAATGCACAATTGGCCGGAAATAGTACATGAAAGGTTAGCTTTATGCACGAGGATGAAATATATTTTTTGACGATTAATCTCAGTCACCTGGAAGAAAACTAAAAACCATGTCTGCTAAGTAGAAACAACAGGAACTGGTTTTAAATACCAATGGAACCTCACAACATGAATCTAAAACTATGCGCATGCAACATATAATTACCCTGAGATTCACCACTGAACGAAGGCGTGCAGTGTCAACCAGTGCAAAAGGCGTCGTGTGATCGTGTGCGACTTACAAATCAGTACCTGTGGAGGGTAATATGACAACGAACGTGCCAAATGTATGAGAGGTGTCTTTTGCATGAAATAATCGCTCCTGGTACTGAACAGCAGTTAATGCGCGATGATTCTTGGTTATCCGTGTGTGTAGACGTGCGTAAGTGAACTGCTTCCTTTGGTAAAATAAATAAACGCTATTTAAAACGTTTGGGGTTTTTCAGAGCCACGCTCAATCAACAAAGTCCCTGATCCATGACAATAGGGGAATTACGGCAATCGGGCTGTCAGCGACTTAATAATTTTAATAGATTATGGGAGAAGAATTGGAAGTAATGCCTCTTGGGTTGTGCAAGACGTTAGTTTTTTCCTTATCACCTGTACACTTCTTTGGAATCGAGTGTAAGAGGTAACTGTCATGGATTCAAAAAAAAGATAAATAGATTCAGAGTGGTTGTCAGCAGAAGAAATACGGTTAAAGAAAATCTAGATTTCAATTACATACATCAGGCATATACCATTTGGAAAAGGGCTACACTGTTTTACAATAAACAAATCAGCACAAACAGGCATATAAAGCATGAAATAGTCAAAATCAAGTGTGCATGAGGTTATTTTTGCACATTTACCAAGTGACCCCCATCCCAGATTCGATTGTCTGGTCCCTTGATAGTATTTGGCAGAAAATTCCGCTAAAATGGAGAGTGCGTTTTTACTGGAACATGTGAAATTGATTTGTAGGGTGAATACATTAATAAATAGAAAAAAAGCGACGTCATAACCTGAAGACCGTTTGGCTCAAGTACAAGTTTCTTCTGACAAATTTATTTAAATTTGCAATTTGGTATGTGAATAAATAAATTGCTTCATTTGCGTATTGATAAATGATGCACCTTAAGACCAGCTATTTTTAGAACTTTCTCCTAAATGTTATATTCACATTCATAAAATTTACAAGCATAGTTTCCTCTAATTAGATAACGGCAATAATTGTTTATCTATTGGGATTATTTTGAGCATTAAATCTACTTGTATACTTTATCTATGTGGGACTAATCTTTAACCCGAAAATTTGATGATACTCATTAAAAACCACGGCAAGTGGTAAACTCTAAAGTCCAGAGATTTTCCACAGTGAAAATAACATACCCGAAGAATAAGTATATAATTAAAGAAGAACCAGCACTGTATTAAGATCTTTAGAAAAATTATTTGAGTGCGGAACCTCAACACGACTGCCTTTGATCGTCTACATACTCACGTCAAATCAATGTGGCTACGTATGGTTTAGACAGAATAGTTATTCAGGGGGTAACACTGTCACCATTGCCAATGCAGAGCATCCACTCGAGAGTTACCATTTAACCTACAAATAATCTGTGCGTCATAACTACACTTGAACTCACTAAAACTGATTAATCTATCAATTAGATCTTATGCTCACAAATTTGGTGCCAAGACAGATCTTATAGTTAACCAGTAAGAATAATGAAACCTTCAGGCTGAAATGTACCATTGTTTATCGTGATGTCGTTTATTAACGGAATCGTCTAGACCTTGGATTCGACCCCGTTTTTGAGTCCTAGTACTTAGAAAAACCAATTTGTGTTGATACTTCGATCAAATGGTATTTAGGCATAATACTTATCGATGTCTAATTCGATAATATCCACATTACTATAGGGAATGCTTTTTTTCAATTACTAAATGTTTATACTTGCTCAGCCTTTGACAGTAGCCACTTTATACCCAGGAACTCATCTTCTAATTGCGCGCCTTATATTATTTTATTATGTATTATCAACTCCCAATTTCATTGGGTTGTGCAAGAAGAGAAACCTAATTAGGTACTTAAAGGACCACAAACCTATGGCAGATAAAAAACCAATTAACTTGAAATTTGACCCATGCAAGATAGACCCAAGTGATTTTCACATTTACATCGTCTTTCATTGATAAGGAAATGAGTTTGTCTAATTGAAATTTCATTTGAACAATGGAACCAACTTTGGCACATCAGGCTTGTAATTTGAGCATCTGAGCATCCGAACATGAAACTAAAATGACGCTTTTAGGTAAGGTCTAAAGATGAAATGAAAAAAAATGGGTGGGTTGAGCCAACTCTATGCCAAATACTGTCCAAGAGGTTGAAATTTAAGCCTGGTATAACAAATTTTAGCTTTCAAACTAATGTTTAGCAGAAATTAACAAATAAAAATCATAATTCCAAAAGCATTCCTTGTTAAGATGCCCCAGCCAATTTCACATTTTAACTAATTCGTTTAATAGACAGTTTAAAGTTGCACATCTAACTATAATTGGTTCCAGTCCCTACTCACACAATTTAAATCCGCGAATAGGCATTCAACTGACATATTTTCGTCTGCCTTATTTCTTCGATCGAATGTCCAGTTGCCTACTGATGTAAATCCACCAATGTGAGTGCCCATTCGTCCCAGAAAATCAGCCTTTGTAATTTTTCACAGCAATTTTTTGTACCAGTTTCGCATAACTGATCAACTGTTGCCAGATTAGGTGTTTTTTAAGGAACACGTAATGTGGGATAGTCTTTATTTGATTTTGGTTGGTTATAATTTAAACCTTTATGATGTTAAGAATGACTGAAGGCTATTAAAATGGGCTGTAGGATCGTTTGTCGCGAGCTATGACGTTGGAGGCTCCCGAAATTAACATTCTGACTGAAATGACTGCAGTAAACAGAGACTCTTGAAAATCACTTGCTGTCATAGGAATTACCATTGTGTGCTTATGAAGTCGATAAAGCTGACTTATGAAAAGGAAAGGTAGCATTCTGCTGTCTTTTCACTTGTATACAGGAGGTTTCGCTGACGCTAGGTGCATTATTTCATGAAGTTCCCAAGTACACTGTGCTCTGGCCAGAGCTGCATTACAGCGACAAGTTTTATTTTTGCAAACTTCTGTGTACATAGCAGAAAACAGAGGAAAATCTAGTAACTTACGTTGATGATAAAGGGACCTTTGAATGTGTGCTGCCGTTGACCGCTGCTGAGGTGGCTGATCTTAATTATTCAAAAAAATGTGTATAATTGGAGGAAAATCCCAGTCTAGCCCGTCTTTTTGCCTGGCTTCTTATGGAGAAATGGTTAGAATTTTAAGAAGTCGAGCGTGTATTAATGCTTAAGTCCTAACAGGCACGTTAACGGTAGGATTTATATTTGCCTCCACTGATGCTGCCATTACTACTCAAGCTGTTGATAATTTTTAAGTCTTTTGTGCGGCACACGTCAATCAAAATACTAGCCATCAGAATTAAACACTGACTATCTGGTATTATTGCCTTGTTTAATGCGTAAAGGGGTGTTTCTGGAATCCACCTAATGTAATTTGGGATGGCTTCAGTTTTTTTAATCTGCTAACGCTGTTAAGGGGTTTGCCCCTTTGTTTGGGCATTCCTTGCCACAAAAAAAGCCCAGAAGTAAATTTCAGTTGATTGTGTTGCGGCTGTCGCCATTTAAAAGTTGGCAATTTTGTTCTTTCAAAAAACTACACAAAATTTAGCAGAATTTCGTGGATAATTTTATTGGTCTTGAAAGCATAATGTCACACTCACCTTAAAGGACTAATTAACATTCCAAATATAAAATTCGGTAGATTTTTTATGCATTTCTTTGGTCTTACTTCCTATCAATCGAAAGGTTTTACTACTCAAAAATCGTTCATTTATCTAAACAATGCAACCTCTGTGTGGCTTTCTCAATAAATAAAGGAGAAAGTTAAGCATCTTCAAACCAAGCCATTACCAGCAAGATGGTGCCGCTAAAGTTACCATGTCAACTACTTTGAGCCTGTTAGCCAAGCACTTCATTTAAACTTAGATTTGGCTGGTATTCTGTCTCAGATTTGACCTGATCCATAATGCTCGATGGAAAGTAGGAGGATCCTGCATTAAAAATGGCTTCTTAATCTCTCACATATCCTAATTACTTTAATGCAAACCAGAGTGTCCCAAAAAACGTGAATTCGGTAGGAGGCAAAAATGGCCAGACTGCAGGAAAAATGGGCAAGCCAGAAGGGAAGGTAGCAGAATTAAAACAATACAGAAATTGTGAACTCACCGCACTCGTTTTCATTTCTTGATCTACGAGCCAATTCTCTGCATCTTGTGTAGTCTTAAAATGACATTAAAAGAAAGGTTGTTCATTGTTTCTAAGCTTCTGCATTGATAATGCTAATTTAACATTGCAATCTTGACTAGGAATGGTCATTACCCATGTTAAGTAACCTAAATCTATCAAAATGTGTCTAATTTTTTGTTTTTGATTAAAAAATTAAAACTACAATTCTCACAAACAATTCGTTATAACGTCAGAACTATAATAAACCACACAGTATGCATGAAATATTATTGCTATTTGTTATTTCAAATAGTGCCAAAAAAACAATGTTTAACTCTGCCCATAGTGCCAACAAATTGCTATTTCAAATTATTTAAATTCAATGCATTTTTTGCAATTTTCGCAAGTATTTCTCGTAATAATTTAGTTCAATTACAATATTACCCCAAATGTTAGTACAATCCTTACTCGTATAATGCTGAGAAAATGCAATTTAATTCATTTACCATTTGAATAAAAAATGGAAGTTGTTAAATCATTTTCTTTAAAAGCAACGTGCTATCCTTTACAAAAAAAATCATTTGTGAATTAAATGTTATTATTAACAATTTTTTATTAGGAGCCACCGCGAATTCCTAATGGACCTCTTGAATTTAACCTGCTAACTAAGGCACGAGATACACCCAAACGGTAAAAAAAAACAAATCAACTTACTATTTGCAACGAAGGTGCCGTAATCATCCCTGAAATCATTTGCCATATTTTGGAAAGGCTGCGGAGGCTTGCACTAACTTCGTGTAACAATTGCCTTAAGTCGAGGGAGGTATTATTGGGGTGTGTGCAGCAGTAAGGTCTCCTCACAGGATTTTATTGGTGCGACTATGAATGCGCGCGCGTACATCTAGCAAGTGCGTTGGTTCATCACCACCGCAAATCTCAAAAGGCCTTTTTAATGCAGATGGTACTCTCCTTCAATGACTAATTAGGGCTAAAATATCCGTGAAAAGATCTAACGCATGCGACCAGTTATGACCACTAGAGCAACCAAGCCTTGATGTAAGAATTAAATTAGTCTGGATTCGGTAGTTTGTCGTGCTGAAATTCAAAGTATTTTGTTAACTATGGTAGCGGAACAACGAAGGTGCCTGAGTTAAGTACTGTGCTGTACAGGCAGCCAAATTGCATCAATAATTTTCATAAACATAAGTCCTCAAGTAGATTTCGAATAAAATATCCAAACGGTACCCCAGATGCTAGTCAGGTGCCACTCATTTTAAATTGTGTCTATTGATGAGCTAAACTTCAGATTCTTTTTTCATTGCACCTAGGCATTTTGATTGTTTTTTATGTTGAAATCAAAAAAAAATTATTTTGCCATCTTTACTACGCCAAAAATTAAGGGATTCACATGCTATTTGATTGAATACTAATCCTAGATTCCTGAAAATAATTGACTTTAAACTTTGCTCTTTTTCAAAACCTTAAAATTTAACCACGAATTTCATCACGAGGTTATGCCCCGTTATTTAGATTTGCTATTGATAACAAATGCCACTTCCAACAGCTTAAACAATCTCGGATAGGTCGCTGAAAGATGGCTGAGTTATGAAATCCACTTTTTGTAATTGTGAGCTTAAGGACTACTATCACCAGTCCGTTATTACTAGTTAACATGCCGAAGAGTGAGTTAGGGCTATGTACTTAAATGAACACTTCACATTTGGCTACCGGGACCTAATGACAGGTCTGCATGATTTCTTCGGTCTGAAGTACTACGTGACTGAAATTTTGCCATCAGCTCAATTTCAGCTGGATGTAGTTCAGATGCAGTTCATTCTCATTTTACATCAACCATATTCAAGTAAAAACGGAGTGATCGGTTTATTCGCTGCTGTATTTTGCTGCACATCTTTGCTGCATTTAGATTTTTTAAAACTCAGTACCTAAAACATCCTTTTTCACATAATAAGATGTTTGTATAAGCCTCTTTATAGTTTTCAGACCACGACGTGCTAATTCCAGTCACCAAAACTTCTGATCAACGTTTTCTTTAATTAAAACCCCCTCAGTGATTCGTTTGAAGACTTGGCACCGAGTAAATAGTGTTTCATGGTAGTCAACTTTGAGGCGCTGTGATATGTCATATTCTCATTAATTACACGCTGTTTCGGATTTCTGCTAACGTGACTTTTCGCAGCTATGTGTGAGGACTTAAAACACATTCAAATTCATCGTTCTCATTGGCATAGGCTAATTAGAAGGCAAATCAAGTTAAAACCATGGCAATTACCTGAGCTAGTGAATCGAATGTTGCAGGGGCTGTCATGTGCCAACCCCGCACCAGAGACTGTGATTTCTTTGAATGTAAAACAGCTCTCATTAAGCACTGGGGAAGGATTAATCAAGTTATCGATATTTTCACACCGTTTTGCGACATAAGAGAATTAGCGAAAAGTGAGAGAGGTGAAAGACATGTTCGTTAATTTAATGTGAATGCAAAGTTGTGCTGCTGTGAAAGCATGCCGTCATGCAAAACATTCGAAAAACGTTTCGAGAGTGTTATTTTCGAAAATACAACACACTTATTAAACATTCACATTTGAATTTAATTCATTTATTGGTGGTCACAAACATTCATAAATAAAGTAAGCCAACCTCAAGTGTGGATTTTGATAGACAATACAAAATGGAGTCAGCGTTTTAAGCCAAGGGATTTTGTCGTGTCATTGAATGCGTTGGTGCGGATGTTATAAAAAAAGCCATAATAATCAATAATCACATTTCACTTGCCAAGTTAAATTTTGTGGTAAGTAAAAGCGAGATTATTCTCTCTATAGAAGCAACTGTGTAATTCCTGATTCGAGATCTGGGCTGCCGAAATTTAGGGCCGGTTGCGCTATGGAGGTACCTGGAGTGCAACCGTTTATTTGTTGATTTTACTCAGTTGTTTTCGCGCGCACACAAGGTCGTGTTCACCCACAAATTATAGGCATGCATGGAAAACTACATGAACGGACGCAAACTCCGAAGGACACTGGGACAGAGATGGGGAGGAACAAACGCACGGTTTTTCGGAAGGGATGTTTACCTGGAAGTCTGAACACACGATTGGAGACAATGAACTTGACTTATCACAATTGCATAATCTAACTTTCCACCGATTCGGGGGCCGGTGAGTTGAAATCGAGCGTAAATGAAAGATTCGAAGCCTTAGAGGCTCTATACTCCATGAGTCATTGCCTTGCGAAACCCTTGCAGATATGTCAGCATTATATTCTTGTGCAACATGATACATTAATAAGCTACTACTACTTATATGGAGCGTTACACGACGAAATATTGAATTTCCAGGTTCCTGTGTTTCCTTAATTATAAATTCGCTTTACAAAGCAGTTAAGAATTATGAAACAATTGATATTTTAATAGATAAAACAGGAGCTGCGACTGACAATTACCAATGGATAGGCAAATTTGATTCGGGAATAAAGAGGTCCCCATCCACTCCCCTTATCACACATCTAACCCGCGCGAAGTCAAATTAAAGTACCAATCCGACGGTGTCAATTGCCATTAAGCAAGTCCATGCAGTTGGAGAGTGTTTGGCCTTGCAATGTCAACCCGACTATTGCTTCAGATTTTTCATTTATCCAAATAGGCTCTTTTGTTTGGCAGTCAGCCTACACGGCATCCAAGAGGTTCAGTAGTCGCGCGCGTGTGAGATCGGGGAGAGAACATTTGAAACGAGAAGTAAATAGCATTGATTTTTAATTCGACCTTGACAGAAAAAATCTACCACTCTAGCCCTCCTTTGCTCAGACTATTAAAGCTTTTCTACACACGAAAAGTTGAATTAATTGATGGGGCTCTTCTGATTGGGCAGAACTTTTAGACTAAACCCCCTACGGCTGACATGGAAATAGAAAATTTGGGATTTGTTTCTAATGTGCCTCTCTAAAGTCAAAAATTAAGCCGGTTTAATAGCGTAATATTTTCTTGCAGACCCGGAGCAAAAAAGACCCTTAGAATTGACCAAAGTGCTGCGGCCTAAAGAAATATTGAGAATAATCAAGGCTTCGATTAACGCTGCCACAACATTGGCAATTTGATCAACTACTTCGAGCAAAATTAACAGGTGTACAAAATTAGTTTATGCATTGCTACTTAACGTTTCTAGTAGTGACCCTTTTAGCGTATGTATGCACAATCTGTGTTAAAGATTGTGGACTCCTAGAAACACTGTCACTGCATTGTGGCAGTCTACTTGAACTAGTGCTTGCGACCAAAATGCTGTTTAATAACAAGGTGGGCTCTGAAGGGCTAAATCCAGTGGCACCAACTCCATATGCGGAGGCGACAAGTCCACGGCGGTCAGCAATCGCACCGGGCACGCGGCTATGCACGGGCTCGGAGTCCACAGGCCTGCACTAATTGCAGTGCACATGACACATGGACGGATTACCGTCATCGTCCAGCAGTCAAGCTTACTGGTTTCAACATGGCTAGGATCAGGGAAATTTATGCACGCTATGCAAGGACATTATGACTATGAAGACACTGCTTAAGAAGGATTGAATGTTCCATTGAAAAACGTCAGCATCAAGGCTACTTCCTGATAAAATCCACCTTCACCGACAATGCGACTTCACGCATTCTAAGCCGCAAGGGTTACGAGGTCTAGTGAGTGGAAAATCAGTGGGAGAATGAACATGGAGCAAAATATCGCAATTACATCCACCGGCATTTGTCCACAAACCTCTTTCAAACGCCATCTCGATCTGCGGCACCAAATGTTAGCGACCGATATCCGTGCCACTCGATAAATTATTGCGAATAAAACATTTTTCAATACCGCGGAATCGTCTCTACGGTAAACCTCCTGCACTCTCCACTCGTGAGTAGCTTCCAGGATGAATTGATCGTTTTCTTCTTAGTCTGACCAATAATTACTTGTAACTTAGAAAAAGCATCAATCCCTCTACCAATAACAATGTGGTTTGATCTGCTCCGATTGTCCGTGATACAGGTGAATTCAAGCGAGTTTGAATATTTTGATGAAAGAACCGACAATTATTAAACTATGAGACGGTTGTAGACTTTGCGAAGAATGTTAAACACTTGCCCTAAACAGCGAAATGTAAATAAACTCAATGTTAAGACACATTGGTGTTGTTATGGCGATTCAAGTCATCAGAAATAAACGTTGATGACTTGGGGACACACTGCACGCAGCAGACGTTTCACTCAAAACCAAAGTACTCAGGTTTCCGCTGCCCCGTCCAAAACAACAGTAAGAACATACTGTGAAAGTATCTTTACCTCTAAAATGGCACAGGTGTATCAAGAGTCAAATGACCACCACACAAGTGGCTATGACAGAGTTAAAATCCAACACGGAGCCTGCGCACAGTTAGAATAAACGCTTCTCGTATCTAGGGAGAAAAAAACAGGAAGTGAAAATGTGTAGCAGCAACTCATGCTTCTAGATTGGGCATCACTGCAGCAAGTAAAAACCGGGACACCACATTACCACGCTTAAGAAAACATCTTTTTAAATTGTTAATTTAAATGACCGCGTTTCAGCAATCAAAAATGGTTGATCAAAGTCTGTTTTGCTTTCACAGTCTCGGCACCTACGAAATAAAAGAAGATGCTAGTCAGCAAAGCCGCTATAATGTTAAGCAGTGTGAAAATCGGATGATTCAATTCTGACTACATTGGCTTCCCAATCTTTCCCCCTCCCCCGAATGTTTGTCGCACCAATAAAAGCCTTCAATTTGTCCTGGAGAGTGCAGTATTGGTGTCGTGTGCCTGCTACATTTAGTCAATGGGCTTTTGTATCCCTGGCGCAAAACACTTGCATTAGCAACGCTATTAGGTATCGAGTAGTGTAAACTGACAGAAGTAAATTGAGAAGTTGGAAAATACTCCCAAACCAGCTGCAGCAAATGACACTTTGGTTTCGCAAATGAGAGATTAATGCCACCAAAATGCTAGTATTTACACGAGAATATTGGAAATAGCAAAACAAACGTGTATTGCAATATTTGGCTATTGGGGTTTTCACCAATTTTCCGCGAACTGGTTCAATTGCTAACTATCCATCACAAAAATCCAGGAACAGCCACACAGTAAACAACATCAATAACTGCTGACAAGTCTAAACGCTTGACAGGTGGATGTTTTTTGTGGTGAAGAAGACACGAAAACTGACAACACCAGTGCACTTATACGCACCCCTTCACCTCCCTGTTTACTGCTGGCACGGTGTATCTAAAAACAGATGCGTTGACACAGTGAAGGAGCTAGTAAATTGAAGTAATTTTCCGTTCTTAGACAATAAAATCGTCAGTGAGTAGCTGTGAAGCCTAGCGACAACTTTTGGAAGCGCGACACCAACGCCGAGCGGCGAGTCATTCTTCGAAAAGACTATGGTGCATGGAGCAGATGAACTAGTTGTGGCGTGTGTGTGTGTGTGCGAGGGGGAAGGACTTACGAGTGGAGACTGTGGACGGAGCCCTCGAGCTGAGCGGAGGGGCTGCGACGCTCGAAGCGCAGCTGACCGGACACCATCTGGTCGCGAAGGGCTTTGAGAGACCGAGCGCCAATCTGCTGCATGCCGTGCTTCAGACCAGCGGCGAGGTACGGGATGAGCTGGTGAATGGAGCCACGATCCATGATGCTTCCAGACACACCTTGAGCTACCTTCACTGTGTCATGCTCTGAGAAGTATCGGTTTTGGCTAGACTGGTTCGAAGACATGGCGTCGAGACTGCCCATGCCTACAACATGAAAATAACTGAAAGTAAGCAAACAAATCAGAGCCCAATCGACACTAAGCACCTCTCAACACTACATACGACAGCATATGTAACCTTTTCACGTAACACAGAAAAGGAATCCCTCACGCTAGGGCGACGCACAAGCACACACCGAACCCAAGTATCCCATTTGCACGCTCAGGACTAGCAGAAGAGGTTTAGGTTTTATCTGTTTATATTGTGATATCACCCTGCCCAGGTAAGAAATCAAATATACGGAAGTTCCTATCTTATCACTCAAGCCGGTACTCACGCAAAGATATTTGGCAGTAGTTTAAAAGCATCACGGAAGTAACGAAATCTTACCAACTTCAAAAAGTGCCTAAAATTTCAAGTCAGTAAGCAATAACTAAAAGGTCAATTAGAGCTGAGATAAAGGCCTTCCGTTTGGGAGTTAAATTAGACCCACTAGGTAAAAGGGGGGAAAGTGCAAGACACGCACCCACTGGCACCAACCCTCAGTAACCGCCGATGTAACGATCTGTTAATTTGAGCAAGCATCTGCAAACATCCAACTCACCGCGATATTTCTTGACGCGGAAGCCTTTCGAGATGAAGTATTCGCCGGGTGCCTCCGTGGTGCCTGCAACGAGAGACCCCATCATCACAGTGGAGGCGCCCAGCGCAAGGGCCTTCACGATAGTCCCCACTGCAGAGATGCCGCCGTCAGCTATGACCGGCACGTCGTAAGCACGCGCGTATTCAGACACCTTAAAACAGCACGTACAGCAGGCAAGTCGACATGTCTTGGCAATTGAAACTTTCCCGAAACATGTTTTATGCCATTTGAATGCACAAATTACGTGTTCGGGGCTTCGAAACGGCTGACGACCGGCCGGACCCCTACACTGGACAACAGCTAAAACAGGGATCTGCCGCATCTACAAAGATTGATCGTCTAAACAAAAACAACCCGCTCAAGACTTTCTCAATGCTGCCTTCACGGCTCCACTCGGAGGCCTCGCATAATCAGGGGCAAGCCGTTTAAACAGAATTGTCTCATTATAATATTAACGAATTACCTTCCATTGTTAATCAGAACGAATGTGTGATTTACGGATTTGAACCAAAATGCGAAATTCGCAAACAATTGCAACTACGAGAAGGATCAAAGTGATTTGAGGCAATTTAAAGCAGGCAGGTCAAGTTTAAAAAAAACACGAAAAGGTAGAGAAAGTATCTGCCACAGAAGGCCGCCACTGGGGCTTTTTGAAAATTTCAGGAGCGCGATGCCCGGCAAAAGGAGAATGGAACCCACATCACAAAATCATGATAGCCTCCCCTCACCCGATTACTTAATCGTGGATTGTTGGGTGCATTGTGAGGTAACTTAATTGCCTGCCGAACTCTTCTTCATTTGCTGCAGAAATCAGTGGCTTATCCTTCCGTTAGAGATAAACGGCCTCATCTCATTGGATCGCTCATAGTTTATTCTACAAAAGTATACTTCGGATATCAAATTTACTCGCTACTTTACGACCTGGAAGAATCCGAAAAAAACTACTTTTCCATAAAGTATGTCGCTCCAAAATAGTGTGGTGGAAAATGTGCATATTTTTATTGACAGGAAAAGCTATGTGAGAGCGCCGTAAACATGGGCGAAAACTGAAAGCCAAAATAATCACAGGGTTGCTTTGACAAGGGCTACGAGCCCACAATCGCTAGGTTTGGCAAAGTAGCGAAATGCGCGAGCTCGCATAAAATTAACCAAACCCCGAGCATGGGAGAACAGACCAACCAAGAGAGCTAAACCGCAGCACTAATGACCGGGCGGGCGTGGCAGCCCACAATAAAAACCGGGACACACCCAGACTCGACGTGGACGCCACAAACCCAACAATGCCAGTGTCCTATTGCCTGTTCGGGCAGCGGATGGACACAGCAAAACAAACTCATGCATTTTACATCTTTCAATTATGAATTAGATACACGAAAGGAGGCAAAAAAGTTGTAACGCTGCTCATTATTACAGTTCGACCTGAAAACTGAGTTGCATTCGCAAAGGTAACGGTAATAAGGTTAAGAATCATTGCAACAGGTCTTTTGTTACGTAGCACAGTGTGGCTAGGATTGTTGACATCTACCAATCTGGTCAGTTCTACCACGGGCTTGCTACTCCCACGTACTAAGACTGATCGGGCATGAAGGCATAGGCTCACACGGAAGGAGACAGAACCACCTTCCAGTTCCAGGCAATCAAATCGAATCGAAGAACGTCGGTTTCGTCAAAATAATGGTAATGGTTACGAGTGTCTAAGTTGAATATGAAGTACGCTACACCCCCAGAATAACAGCCATACTGAGTCGCCTAACAGCGCTAAGCAAACGTAAAAACCGCACGTAAGGCGGGACTTTAGTCGGAACAATGTGTCGAACATTGCAGTGTAACTGCAGAAACACAATTAGAGATTCCAGATTGGTAAGGTGAAATTCAACATTACTTTATGATAAAAGAATACCTGCGAGAGAATTTCGGAAGCGCCAATAAACAGCAGCTACGCAAACTTTAACAGTAGTTGTATTCCACGAATTTGTAAAGTTGATAACCAGTAATATGAGAGCCACAAGCAGACTATATATCTGTAAGTTACACAATAAGCAGTGATGGGCTTGTGGAGAGGATGTCATGCAAATTAAGCCCACCTTGTAAACAGCAGTGGCTTGCGAACGACCAACAGCAGTAACTTCCTGTGTGATGCAGATGGAGCCACTGCCCATTCCAACACGTAGGGCGTCCGCGCCGGCGTCGATTAGGTTCTTCGCCTGGGCACAGGTCACAACTAGAGGTGGCAGGTAACGAGGTAAAGTAACGAGTTATTTGTTGAGTGCGAGTCCAAAAGGCTAGAGAAACCCCCTCCCCCTAACAGATTGTCGATTTTGTTGTGGCTAAACCGAAATAATTCAGCCGAATTGGCCTCCAAGTTGTACGGCCCCTGAATGAACCACATAAATTTCATGTGTGAAATCGATTGACTACTTTTTCCAGGAACAACTTGACCCATTAAGTAGGTCGTTATTATCTGCAAAATGCGGCCTATCCGTATTGTCCAGCAATTTCCTCTGATTGTAACTCCTTAGTAGGCGCAAAAGACGCCTATGGAACACTACACTATAAATTGCCGCCGAGCGCTTAAGGAGAGAGTGACTTCGGTCCACAGAGCAGTTTGCAGTGTTGACAAAATGCCATCACTCAATCTGGCACCGACATGCCGTACACACCGGCGGCGGCGGCAGCAGTGTCGGCATGAAAACAGTGCGAGACGAACGGCGTGTCAGACTGTTCCACACGCTTTAACTACTTGACGTACGAGCAGCACTCGTTTCCGCCATCCCAATAAACAACTGTGTGCTGTGGACACGCAACCAAACATTCAGCAGTGGTCATGATTAAACTGGCCAATGTATGAAGAAAAACAATGCATATTATTGGGAAAATGTTGACTGGAAATATTAGGCAGATGATTTTGCAAAAAAGAGGATATCATTCACACACACATCACGAAATGGCGCGCATACAACAGCCTCCTTACTCTTAATCGGTCTATTTTGACAGGGCAATACTGCGGTTAATTTTTTTACTTCCCCATTTGCCCACAATTAATGAGTCTAATTTTCTGGGCTTAAAGGTTGATTGGCCCAAAGCAGTGCTACGCATCGCAAAGATGGAGCTTAATTACAGTAAGCGCTAAGCGACACACGTGGATATCGTGCGGTGGTCGACGAGCAATACCCAAGACCTACTGACTGCAGTCCTTTCATTCCTAGCCAAAACGAGGCTAGAAAACCCGGTAGGTATTAGTTCTCCCCGACCAAGGGACCGCCAATGACTTGCGTTTTCATTTTAAGAATGCACACAGGCTAAACCCGAGGACAGCTCTTACCGTTGCCAGCAATAACATCAACGTGGGGATAGGCCGACTTCAGACGCCTCAGCATGTCCAGCTGGAAAATACTATTGCCTTGGGAAGAATCCTACAATGTACAATGGAGGAAAAGTCAGGCAACATGTGCTGCCTCATTGTATCAACTTGCATCATATGACAAATCACTGTTGTGAACCGTGTTTATACACACGCCTTAATCCGGTCGCTCCATTCACCGACACAGTATTCCCCCTTTCGCAGCATGTCGCCAGCCGCGCGGATCCTCAACACCCCCTCATTCACGCGGATATTTATCCTGCATTATCCTCACACCTAGGTCCCGATGTTAGCGCATCTATGACCCACACATCTGAGGTATAAATACACACTCGCGAATCCCACACACGACACAACGATACCAACGTGGTGGAGTTGTGAAGTAAACGGTTGTGTCCACGTCCTCTCCGGTCTTTTCCCTTATCGCGGGTTTCAGGGAAGCGTAATCGGGCCAGAGTTAATTCAGTAACCCCGGAGTGGTTCATACTTTTGCACCAAAAAATCATAAAACGAGTGTAAGAAGTCCTGACAGAATTTAATATAGCGAATCAAACTAGCCGCGGGCTGGCACTGCTGGCATTATTGGTCGCCAAGTATAGGTAGGCAAATTTTGAAAAAAAAAGAAAAGAGGGCTGTTGGTTAAACATTAAAGTGCAGAAGGAAGCCAATCTTCAATCAGATTTACAAGCTTGAAGAAAAGTTCCATAAATGTCAATCTAAAGGTTCGACAAGCGCTCGAAAATTGTCAAGTTCGTAATTTGAACCATTCGATTTTAGCAACGTGTTAACCTCACTTAGTTTACGAGCCCCTCAATAAGTAAAATGTCATAGAAACCATGGCGGAAACATCGTAATTTGTGGTTTGTAGCACTCGAAGATAGTGAGTATATTGAAGTTGGTTGACTTTACACAGCCACTACCTACTCCGGACACGTTTTGCTTTTACCTAGGACTTGCCCTTGGCGAATTTTGTCTCACCTTGAGTTTATCTAGTGAAATTGACCAGCTATTGGGTAGTCACCTAATAAGACTGAAACTTACTACTAAGGCATGTCAGTGGTGAGCCGATAAATGTGTTAAGGTAGTTCTCGTGGTACCGAGCCCGAGAGGAACTACAATATTGCATTCACTGGAACTCACCAAAAGTAGGAGATCAACGCCCGCATTAAGCAAAGCCTCCGCGCGATCCCACCCATCGGCATGCGTCGAGATAGCTCCGCCAACCAAAATTCGCTTCCTACATTCAAACACCCAAGAACAATATGAAGGACATAACAACTCCAAGGTGCTGCTTATAAAAGGCAAATGTGGGAGCTACCTGCATTGTTCGATAAAACCGGCATCATTTACTATTTAGTTGCAGTTCCAATATGTTTACCAAAACTAAGGAATATGGTTGATCAAAGGAATTGATTTAATCAAATAAAAGAAGTGATCAATTACCCTTTTTCTACCATGTCTTTTGCCATGGGCAGCCCAATGAAATAGGTGATCGACTTGTCTAATTTCCCTGTTGGGCTTCAGCATGAGCGGGCAAACTTTCTAACCTAATTTGTTTGAGGAATCTTGATTGGAGTGTCATGACAGTAAGCACCGAAGCAAGGGGTGCTGGGTACACTACGTGTCGAGCTATGGAGTGCGTGGTAGACCATGCACTTAAACCGCGCATTCCAGTGTTTGACTCGACAGACAACGACCCTCAAATGTGTAAGACCGAAGTGTAAGCCGAATCAAAATGAGGCTATAATCTTCGATTCAGCTGAGTTGGGGATTTTGTGTGCAACATAGGTGAAGAACAGGAAGCAGTTATGAGGAGGGTATCAGTGGGGCTTTTCAGAGCAACAAGTAGAATGCCGGTGGAAGTAAATGCAAAATTCCAATCTTATTAGTGAAACCACGTAACCTAACAAAAACCCAGGATTCCGGCAAACCGAGTGTACAGTCAAGGGGTCAGATGACAATTGTGGTTAGGATTACCACTCTCGTCGTGGGGTTGGGAGAATAGAAGTCAGGATGTTGCTTTAGTCAATCCCCAAACACCCGCCGAATATGACAAAAGAGAGCGACTTCCAGATAAACTGACTAAGTGACCTCTTGACAAACCACACAGATATGAAGCAGATTTAGGTGTCTAATCAGGAACAAATTAACAGGACAATATTGCCGATTATATCTAGCTAGATGACCAAGGAAAAGCTACCTTGATGATGATCTAGGACAATGACAAAGGCACTTCAAAACTTTTATGCCTCCTGGATTTGGGTAGAGTATATCCGAGAAGTCGATTATTTACCGGAGGGGACCCACTTAACCGGTCAGAACAGAGTACTTGACTCAGAAGCATAAATTATAATATAACAAAACATTTTACTAGGTAGAAGCAAAAATCGTTTAAAAAAATTAAAATAATACGCCTTCTCACCTGGAATCTTTTGAAGAAAGAGGATATTTTAGATTCTTTTTCAAGTCAGTTCGAGATATGATAGATATCAGCTCATTGTTTTCATTTATAATTGGAAGCTTCCCTAAAATAAGAACACAAAACACTGACATAGCCATACCTAGGAAGTCATGACTACAAGTGTTAAGGAAATGGAATATTTGTGGGCAAGTTCTGACAACGCTTTATAATTACGGAGACCAGAGCCAAATAAAGTACCCGACGCAGTTAGATGAACATTGCTACCATGAAGCTTTAACTTGCCTTTTTTGCTTTTCTGCATAATTTTGTTGGCGTCGGATAGATGTATGCCATGATATGCGGTGACAAGCGAATCGAAGGGTGTCATGACCTAAAATTTAGAAATCGAAAATATTACTTTAGGGAATCTGCTATTAAATTGTCGAACAAAGTGACTGATTTTACACCATTTACTTAAATACACATGTACATCGATGTTACAAGATATAAAATAGTAAATTCAAATAATTTGATCCAACTGGATGCAAAGCATGTTTTAGCTTGGCAAAAAATCACCAAAAGTATTATAAGTATTTGTTCGCTAAAATTTTAAGAAAAGTGGCACCTTATCACCAAGAACCCATGTTTTAACACAAGTAACAATGTTACACATAAAAAATCAAAGAAAGGTTTTCACAGTACGCATAAAAAGCACGTGTATGAAACACTAACCGATGTAACGGGGCAGTTAAGTTGACTGTCATCCAAAAAATCGATATCACGAAGCGTAACCAGACCAAGGAGACGACCACCAATCAAGCCGGTGTCTGTGATTGGAATACCACTAAATCCATGATCCTTTCTGATCTGGAGGACATCAGCGGGAGTGTTGTTCGGCCCAAGGACAATTGGATCCATAATAAAGCCTTGTTCATATTTCTGTTAATACACACATGAAAACTGAAATCCACTCACCTCACCTTGACTTTTTTTATTTCGTCCACTTGGAAAGGGATAGAACAGTTGTGATGTATGATTCCGACACCTCCACATAACTACAAAAGATCGTTTGAGGAACAAAATTAGACCAACTTACACCCATTGCAATAGCCATATTGGACTCTGTTACGGTATCCATAGGCGAGGAGATGAACGGAAGTTTCATGTCAATATTTTTTGTAAGACGGGTAGAAAGATCGACATCATTTGCCATAAAGTCCAAGTAACCAGGGAGAATTATGAAATCACTAAATTGCAAACAGTAAATAACAGAATTAAAACCCAAGTCTCTCAGGCCGTTTAACTAGGTTCGACCAATTACTTTAAATTTACGAGTACCACAGGTCAAAGTGATGGTGCCTACACGATGTGTACAACAGCCACTGGAAAATACAAGCCCAACCAATCATAGTTAATCGAGAGCTAATATCAATTGATTGTACCGAGAGCATCAAAAGAACATGTTACGCATTCAGAAGATTGCAAAAAACATATTATTTTTCATCGATAGCCTGTCCGAAGAATACTCGTGGAACTTCATGAGACAAGTCAGATTTAACTTCAAACAAAATTCGAATAACAACAGAATTATAACGAACGTAGTAAATACAATCAAGCGTTACGCTCCTGGGATTTTTTAATAAGGTGGAAGTCAAATATAAGTGATAGATTAGAAGACTACAGCAAATTCAACTACTACTTCTGACCAATTTGTATTAACGTACTTATATGTAATACCCGCCTGTTCGTTGAACATCTCTCTTGCAGACACACCATCAAGGCATGTATCTCCAGACATTGTAGTATCTCCAGACATTATATTAAAGGTAGGATAGACGAGAAAAGTAACCAAAATTCAGAACACGTGCTTTTGTATTGTAGAGCCGTACGCGGCGCACACAAATTGGATCAAGCCGAGCTCAGCCAATCCTTTGGATCTAGGCCGTCGAATGACCTATGTTGAATATCAGCAGCCAATCGGAAATAGGAAGGGCTAAAAAGCACTCTAACGCCATACTCAACCAGTGTACTAGACTCGGGTGGCCGGCGCAATCTAAACCTTTCTGGCTTTTATTTAATTATCATAGCTTGCAAATTTTTCAGGTCTTTTTACTAATATGGCTAAAGTACTCTGCATTAGGTTGTCAAGTGCCGTAAATAGGCCAGATATTTTAAATCTAGAGACCTAAACTATTGTTCTCCTGAGTTTGTCAGACATGCGTTAAGCACTTACAGCAAACTTTAAAAAAGGATGAATATGAAGAAAAATTTAGTAAGCCGCGCAGACAGAATCGTTGGCTAGGATTGACGGTGACTTACAGGCTGAACCACCTAGGGGATTATTAATAAGGCCAGTGCTGGCAATATAGGGCTCAATTAGACAATATATACTCAATTCAACACCAATTAAAATAGATACAAGTTGATAGCATCTATCCGGCAAAAATGCCATTATAAACCCAGTAATAATTCCGTTTTTAAGCTTCTTTGATCTCAACTACTGCAACTTTGTTTTAACAGCATAAAAAGGGCCTTCAAAGGAGTAAAATTAAAACTAAGCTTCTGATTGCTGGGTTAAATAATGTAACTTGCATTTTGCAAATGACGACATCAAGTAGACCTAAGGTTGTAAAGGTCATATTACAGGTTTCCAAGGACGGAATAGAACAAAAAAATTAAATGTTTACCAAGTATCCGCTTTATGAATTAATGCATGTTCTCATATGTTCCTTAAATTAGAATGGATTTTGAAATCCGTTTTAGATTTTAAGAACCAAGTAAGCCAGACGAAAGTATAACTCTCCATGCCGCGAAACTTCGTTCTGAAAAGTATATTTGTACACCCAGAACTAATACAAAAATTCTGTTCCTACTTTCAGATCATTAACTCACTCTGTTTGACTGCATCCCACCTAGTAAATCAACGAATTAGAAACAAACTCTGTGGTCATTTGCGACATCTGACTATTTATCAGCACGAGCAGAAGCTGCTTTATCGATTGCCACTTTAATTCATACCCAAGCAAACAATAGGATCGTCTTTTGATAAATATAAATATGTTCTTTTTTCAAGTTAATCATTCTTGTTTTCAAAAAAAGCATTTCTTGGAGTTCGTCAGAATTTAAAGTCACAAATCTGCTATAAAAATTATGAGATGCACAAACTTGATTTAGTTAGTCGAATAAGAGTGGTGCTAATGAGTTTATAAAGGTAAGAAAATTTAGAAATGATTATTATATCCGTGTTGTTACGGTCGAAGTACATATTAAAGATATCCGTGGCAGAAATAGAAACTTTGAGTGTCCGAAGTTTTTACTGGTCTCATGGTTAGCTACAGAACAGTTGATAAAATCGTCTATCAGGTAAGTAAAGTTAAAAATTTTTAACGCATGCATTGCAGAGTTTATGAACTAAGTAGAGCTAATTATGTTAGCAGGTGGGTAGCATCCAATTCTGATTAAGTTACACTGTCGGAAGAAAATTACTGGCTTATATATATATATATATATATTGGCACCTGCACTTTTAATTCTGATTAACTATTTAGTTGAATTTTGGTGCAATCAACCTAAAAACTGTTTGTTGTTGAATATTTTAGGACAATTATGCAAAACCGAGACAAAACCTATGTTGTTCACCTTTTTTTTGCTTTGCAGAACTGTTAAAAGGAACATCGCAATCAATTTTGTTTATCTGGCAAGCATTGCATTTTCGATTTGTCTGAACATTCTAATGTAGAAGTAAATGATTTTAAAAACACTTTTAAATTTTAATAGGGGATGAGATTACTTATATTAACCTAAACTTATTCAATCGGTAATTTTTAGTAAACTGTCTGTTTAAAAAATTTAAGATTTTGTTTCTTAGAACATCGCAGATTTTTGTGAAGTCACTACATTTTCAAACCAATAATGTCGATGATTCTCTTTTAACCTTGGTTATTTAATAATTGTAAACTTAACCCGTAGTCTCAAATCTGGTCTTTGTCGGGTTTTAACATCGGGACTGAGCCGACTATGATTTCAATGAAAATGTCTGCAGTTTGGGAAGCTGAGAAATCTTCGTCTTGCTCTATTCGCAGGTTATTATTTGTCTACCTGTTTTTTTGGCGCTCGTGAGCACTTCTAAAAAAATCTGTTTAGCTTGTATAAATTCGTTATTAATTTGTTGAAACACTTTTGTTTAGTACTCTCCACGCCTTATTGAATTATTTTTAGGGACATGCAGTATCTTAACAGTAGCTTAAGGTTTGCACTTCAAATTATCATTAATCTTTTTTTGTTACTGTAGTTTTATCTGACGCTGTAATCTCGCAATAGCTAAAACTGAGATCGCTATTTATTTAACGTATATTGCTTCTTGAATTTTTCGGCTCTACATTTTTGCTGCCCATTTGATGGTAGTTGATGAATTCATGCAAGTGACGAGCAGTGCAATTAACCTGCCATTCCTTCAATTAAATTTTCTCTACATTAAAAGTGTTTGTTGAATTTTTATTCAAACTCTTAGGCCACCTACACTTTTTGTGATTCGGACTTAATCCTAGTTACAATCATTAAGCTCCCCATTATTTTTGATTGCGATGAATGTCATCGTCAATTATTTTTTCTCGCTTATTAAATTTTGCAGCCCTCTTCTGTGCTTATCTTTGTGTTTTAAATCTTTTGGTGATGTAGTGTTATAGTTTTTACACAGACACTGAACAAGGACGCTGTTGACTTCAGACTGCTACGCAGCAAAACGTATATTTTAAGAAAGTATCCTTTCATTGTCACTAATTTTAAATGCATACGAACATGACGAACCTAAACCAAAACTTTCTTACTCTCAATGTATCTTGCAGAAAATTAGATTTGTAGCCTGCGAGATCTTGTGAAAACCCACTGAATTTCGATTGCAGATTCTCCTCAAAGTAAAATTATGTATCTAAACCGTTGATAACTTAAAAGAATATTTTTTAAGTTACCGTAAAATGCAGTTGGCGGAGAGCGAGCTCATTTTCACTCATGGTCATGTGGCTTCATATTGGGTTAGGTCCGATTATGTAGTGGGTAACTTTCAAGAACATTTTGTTGCAATATTTAAAACAAGGTTTTATCTAAGGGCATGGGCTATAATAGGATTGCTGGCTTCGATTAGTGTTTTTGCCACATTTAAATTCAAATTTCACTGTCCTCGCATAACTTTTAGAAGTATTTGATATTCGATTCATTGCAGTATCATAAATCGTCTCAGGTGTTTTTTTTCTGGTAACGAACAATTTTTATGAAAAGAGAATGCCTCATTTCCCAAAAAAGGCGAAATTATATATTTGCAATCCTCATTAATAATGTTCTTTATTTCGTAGACACTTTTCCTTGAACTCATTCTCATGAATCCTGGTAAACATTTTGTGTCGTTTATTTATGTGTCTCTACTTTCTTTGTAGGCTATGTCATATTCAGATTGGACAAATTATTTTGGACAGGCCTATGGACGTTGGCGAAAGTACCTCCAACGGTGTTCATGTAGTGCTCCGTATGCGCGGCACTACTCGTCGCATTTTACGTTCACCTGAAATCGGACTTATTGTGCCCAAACCTGCTTCCACTATCAGTGCCGCGACTTCTAATCCCACAGCTAGGGGCGCTGGTGGCTACATTCTCATCGACCTCAACTGCACAATTCAATACTCGCATGTACTCAAGATTGACTCAAATGTCCTTCAAATTCTTCTTCAGAAACGGAAAAAATACAAAAATACGACAATGAACCTGGGGTACAAAACATTAGCCTACTGCAACATCAGTCTCTCGCAAGTATGCCAATGGTCTTTTTAATTTTTGACCAAAATAGTGGTGTTTTTCTGTCAAATATTTACATTTTTATTGTTTAATGTATTCAGCTACTTTGATAAGACTTCGTAGGAGACTTTGGATTGGTGTCCTCAGCATAGTTTTTTGGTTTACTGACCTTGGGCCAAAAACGTGCTTGGTGACTCCAATAGGATCCAAGACTTTAGGTTGCCTAAAGGGCTGCGCAACTTTTAATAGCACGAAATGTCTTTGGCTTTGTGTGCTCCACGTCCTAAACTGTCGTTGATTCATATACTTTCAACGTTGTCTCTTTTGATTACAACCTCTTTTGTTCAACCAACTACCCTTTCTTGGCAGCCTAGTTAGGTGACCTTGACAGGGTAAAAGGATTACCTTACATTTGTATTGGGCTCACTTTATCGCTGCTCTAACGATTTTGGTGTGAGTAATCCGAGGCCCTTTTGTTTTGTCTAACCTTTGTTGATATAAACCTCGTCTTAGAGTCAAACTTTATTTAGACATCTGAGGTTATCGAAATAGGTACTAATGGTCGTGTTTTTAGTTCTCTGGTGAACGAAATATCGATTTCTTTTTTGGAAAAATAGTTTTTTTCACCAGTAACTTCGAAACCACGTTTTACCACTGATCGTAAAAAATTTTTATATGGCGATACGTTAAAACCTAGTGGTTACCACCCAGGACCAGATAACGTATACTACCATAATGTGTGCACGTTTATATCCTAATGTAAAAGCCCCTTTTTAAAATTGACATCCAAGTTGTATTAAGTTCTGAAACTGATGTTTAATATGCTTAATTTCCATGAATCCGTGATGGTTTAACTCCAAATTTTCAGCCAGCTTTCGCTTGCCACAATGGCACTTCTTAGCACATAATGTCCTTAACATTTTTTGTCAGTTGATTTAGCTTAGAAACGCCATTCATTCATCTTTTAATGACTCTAAAGTATATTGCGTGTAAACACCTGCATTTCTTGTGAATTCGTCGAATGTTGCCGTCATTTTATACTGTTCGAGGTTTATGTAGCCATCGCACTGTTGTGCAGGAAAAGGCGCATTGATATCGTACAACTCCATGAAAATGAGTAAGCGGACTAACCATGAAACAGATTCTAACGATTATTTATTGCTTCTGGCAACACGTTATTCTCATCTTTCTACCACACCCCAAAACTTGTGAAGTAACCGTGAAAAGGGTGATTCATGTCCTGTGCCTATTTATTATTTTCCAATTGGGGCATAAATCCCTGTTTCATCTGGGAGTGCAAGTAGTCTTTTTTTTATCGAACCTTCCCTTTTCTCTTCGGTATTTACTTCATGATTTAGTTATGAGGGAACAAATCAAATGCAGAAATTGGTTTATAATGAAATGTGTTAGTGATTTTCAGCATCGACTAACCCGATTGTATGCCGTGTGCACTCACCCACATCACGAAATTCTCGTGGTTTATGCAGGACATGGTCCGTGTTAAACAACCACCATACTCAAAATCACGATAATTTGGTTTTGTTCACGAGGGTATGCGTGGGATGGCACACTTGAATGCCGTGCTTTGGTTCCTCCTCAAGCTTATTTATTATAAATTGGACAATTATATCTATATCCTTCTCCGATCGCCTTATGCTTTGGGATTTTTCTTGCCTGCATTGATAGTTGACACAGTCTGTAATTTTGCTCAAAGTTGCCATAATATTTCCATCTTTGGACGTTGTGTATTTTTTTTTCAAAAAGCCCCTTTTAAAAAACCCTAATGGCTGTTTGAATCTTGGTATTCGTTTTGACCTCTGTCACTAGATGAAATCATCAGTGCTCCACATCTTCCTCAACACATCAGTTTATTGTTTTGGTGCGATTTTAGGCATGATTAGTAATCTCACGAATCCCTGTTTCCCATATCACCCGACATTTTTGTTGGTTATGCTTCCTGTTTTTCGAGGTGCTTCTTAATTGGGTTTAGATCCTTGAATGTTGTGCTCCTTTACAGGTACTTAGTTTCTGCATTTACAGATTTTTCATTCGCTTGCACTGCTTCCACCATACGCACTTCAGACGTCCATGTGCCATCTTTGTCTTCATGCCACATCCCCATGTTGCCTTTCAGTTGGTTCGACTTAATTATGCAACAGCTAAGTCATGCTGTGACTAATTCTAATTTCTTGTTAAATTTGCATTGCTCGGTCACACTACCTTTAGCTCTGGAAGTTAGCGTTCTCTATTTCTATGAAAACTCACAGTTCCCAACGTGATAGCGGTGTACTTTTTCGTAAATATTCATCAATAGAATGTTGGCTGTTACTTCGCAAGCACCTTGTTTAGTAAACATACTAAGAGATACAGCCGCGAACTGAGCTTGTTTCGTTGTGGCATTATCAAAGGCCACAAAGCGTGTGAGGTATGGTTTAGGTTTTCTATTGGTTGCCAGCTTTTACCATTACTGGGATCATGGTGCCCATCTTGTTGGTGGCACAATTGGAAGTGGTTGACTGGCCAACTCGAAGTGTTCAATGAATCTTTTTTCAGGTCCTACAACGGCGCATTGAACATCGCTTTCTGGATATGTATCCCGATCCTAAGTGCATCGGCTCTCCAATAGCTCGAATGGAGGTAAACTGCATATGCACTGTGCCTTGGGAGCGCGATCCAGTTAATGCTGGACACAAAGGTTGGTTAGCCTCCATTATCTTGGAGCGTTCCTTGATGCTTTTGATCTTTAAAGTGCATCAAGTCATCATTACCATTGTAAATTTCGTCGAGTGAATCGTAGTGGTTCGCTTACTCCACCCCACTGACAGCCCGACAGTGGATAGGACAGTTTCTTTTTTATCAGACCAGCCATGTGTCTTTTAACAGGTGTGCGTGAAAGTGATTACCAATTACTAACTGTAATCGGTAGTCATTGGCATCAGATTAGCTCACGCCCGTTCACTGCAAATCTGGAGGCTCCCACTATTGAGATTCCTGGTTGTCTTTATGAATTGTAAAACATTTCGCTAAAATATGAGCCAAAACATGTGAAATCGTCCGAGCCTGATGATCCTGTTAATCTGAGACTGTACAATTGCAATCATAATTACCGGAAAACCTAATTCTTACGCAGATCGCTTTAAATCACGTGCACAGTGATTTTGGCATTCACCTTTGTCCACCTTGTCTTTTCCAATAATCTACTCAACTGCTCGCACTTCCCCACTCTACTCACTTCCCTACATAATCTACGTTCGATTTATTGCTTGCGGTCTGGTTCATCTACTAGTCAAATCACTTTAATCGTTGTGTCATCATTTTCAACTCACTGGCTGTTTTTGTAAATACTTGTGGTAGAAAACGGCCTTAGTTTTATGTCTTTTCACGAATTGCTTCACCAATAAAAACAGAAATTTGGGAGTGTTTCTTGTGACGGACCTAACTCACAAGTTGTTACTTTCGCTGTCAGGTGCAGACATACCCCAAAACTCTCCCATGGGTGTTCCTTAGCATTTGGTCAACATTTTTTCTCCTAAAAATTGGTACATGTTGTTATACCTTTTTTTTAAACGCGTTATTCTTGTAAAACAATGCTGCTCATCACCTTAGCTTGTGTTTGTAGCACTTTGATATTCGACTGCTCAGTATGTTCTAGACGTAACTGATCATTTGTGGGACATTAGATTCCCTCTTTTCTCAACAATTCTTGTTCGAATTTTACCATTTTGCTAGTATGAACGAAGTTGTGCTAGCATTACTACTTCCAGGTGCGAATAGGAGTAAAACTAACCAACCTTGGCAGCTGTGAATCTTTTCCCCAGGTTTAAGGTGACATCCCTTCGGTTCCTAAAATTTTGAAGCCCAGCATTTAGACTTGAATACATATTGCTTTGCACGCAACGTACGCAGCAGCAGTGACGGATGCTTTTGCGGTGTAGGTCAACTGCCCATGCCTGGGGTAAAGCCACGTAGAAGTCGGGCTCGTTTTGTCTGAATCTCTGCGTGCAACCTGGTCCTATTGAAATTGTAGGTTGCGCGGAAACGCACAGTTTCTGCCAGACTTATGACTTCAACACGAGTCGTTTTCCTTTTGTCAGTGTATCCGCTCGGATAATCAAAATTCATTGGTGGTCGCCCTACTCTAAAGGTTTCAAATAAAATGGTTTTGTATTATTTTGCTACAGAAGAGCTTAGCCCAGTTTATTGTATTCTCCCATAGTTTTTTGCATTCCTGCTCCTCATCATCCCGAGAAGAATGTCAGTAAGTGTTCTGTGTAGAGGCAGTTTTTAACCTAACACTTAATCCTTGATGTGTGTGTGTAGTCTGTGGTGAGAGTATTCAATTGCTCTCCAACTGGGTTTTGTTTGTAAATAATACGATTAGATTAAATTAGACTAGTGCCTAGTTGTGATGCGGTGTCTGGTGTAAAATTTTCGGGTTATTTTCAGTCTGATGTAGTACGAGCCACAATTCGTAGGCAACAAATCTGCTAAATTTATTGCCAGATTTGTAATTCTCGATGAAATTAAATGCGTTATAGTTTCCATAACAGTTATCATTAAAGTGCTTAGCAAAGCGGTGGTTATTATATGGAGATAAAATGCATTATACCGCTCCATCCAAACTGATACCGTGCCTTTATTTTTGGCACAAATATTACTATACTGTGAGCATCTGAAGAAGACGATTGCGTATTTTATACCGTAATTTCAAATCACTACCGCATTTATGTCGCCCGCCTCATCCTGGTTCTTCGAGCCGTTTCCACGGTTGCCAGCGAATAATAATTCGTGTGTTGGTTTGTCTTGCTAAGACCACTTATCATTTAACGAATTTCTGCCTCTTTGTGATTTGACCTCTAGACGGAGGATTGTCCTAGATGAGGCATTGTTTTGCACAGTAATGAGGGCTCTTGTCGAAACTAGAATCACACCTTGTTTTATCTGGCAAAGGAATTGCTCGAAATTGCGTCTTTACAAATGTCGGGCTGCGTACCGTGCATAGTAGGAAATGTATTTATTAACAGACACACAAACCTACAATGGGTTTATTCTGCCGGTATTTTTAAGGTGAGGTTGAGTCAGATGGGTGCTTGGATGACGGCTGTCTGCTTCCCGCGGACGTCTTCTTCGATGACGAGTCAGATAGCGAAGATCAAGAAATGGAAGATGGAGTTGAAGAAGGCGATGCAAGTCGTTGTGATCGAGTTGTGTCTGCTCCCTCCGCGGCATCTGCGAACGCCGATCGTAGAGCTCAAAAGAAGGTTCTCAAGCCCATGTCTGTTGGAGTAAGTGTTTGACCTGTCATGATCCAATAGTTACTATTCGTTAACTTCATTTCAGCCTAATGGTTAGACCCAATCGGTGATCGTAAAATCCTTCCAGCCTCTTTGTGGTTGTTTCGCAGTCAGTACTAGCTTTGTGTCTAAACTTGAATCAACTCACTGAAGTGGTCCTTTTGCAAGTATATTACACTCTATAATCTCCCAAAATCAGTATAATGCTTGTTCTCTCTCTTTCGAGTTCTTTTCTCTTGCGCATGCTTCCTGTTGGCTAGATCTCTTTAAAAATCATTCAACCTGTTTTGTGCACCTTAACGCCCAAATTTTGCATGACCGTTTAGCATCCAGTGCGAATGAACTGGCAACGGCAAAAGGTAGGTGTTCGGTCTCACGTATTGACCCTGCATGCTAGTCACAATCACAGCAGTTACGCGCTACTTGTGGTCATTTTTTACTTTGTTCGTAGACTTCGTTCACCATGTTTTGCGGTTTTCATGCCCATATCTGTGCACTCACTGCCCGTTGATTACAAAAAAAAATTTGCAACGTTAAACCGTCTCTGTTGCTCGTTGTTTCTGACATGTTTGCCGTTGACGGTTAAGCCAGTATGAGGGAGTCATGACAGCGGTCTTTGCATAACCGCGACTACAATGTTAAGTTTGCTAAACAGGAACTTACTTGTCCGTTTCTATGTTGTTCCTTTTATTACCCTTAATTCCATCAATCTTTTGAGTTTTTTTGCTAGTCCAATTTCAACTTTTTCTTTTAACAATGGCTGTGTGTACAAACTGACTATTTGACATGCATTCCCCCTGGCTTTTGAATAACTCTCAATGTCAATTCGTGGATCCAACTGCACTAATGTGTAGACCTTTCCATAATCACTACAAATTGCCTGGTGCGTTTGTGATCTAAATTGACTAGAATCGACTCCATTCCCAGGATGCATTTTCTCATGTGTATTTTAAACCCCCCCCCCAAGTGTTTCTCACATTTCTGTTGTCGCGGCACTTGACTAGTTCTATGACTTTGGAGGTAATAATTTAATTTCTGGTTCCCGCCTCATTAGTACAGTTCAAGTAACATGCACTTCAATTTCTATTACTCGATTAACAATTACTTGCTACACGTTCACCTACTTCACGTCAAGGAACCCCTCCATTAGTCTTGTTACCCGTAAAATCATTACGTGGGAAACTGTCAGCGCCATTTTTCGTCAAGACTTTCCTTGTTCATCCTACAGCGTGCTGACAAGGGTTGGATGGTCGTGTTAAGTTCGTTCCACAGCTAATCAATTGGGTTAACCTCAGCGGGTGATGGTATCAGCTCTTCCATTGTGTCATACTCACCTAGCTCTAATTCCCCCTGCTGCTATTTTCATGGCCAGGAACTGTGTGTTTAGTGTCATTGTCTTGCATTGGCGTAGACTCACCTCCACTAACCAATCAATTGTAAACTTTGCACAATTAGCTGCGCTTTTTAAAGTTCGATTAGCAGACATAAAATGTTAAGGTGTTCGAAACTTCATGTGGACCACTGTTGGATTTTGTTGATGCTCAACGGGACAGACTTCGTGTAAATAACAGCATCGGCAGACAAACACGTCGTAGAAAAACAACAAAGATCCGTTACGTAAACAGCTGTGCGTTTGTTATCCTAAACAGAAAAAATATTGTAATATTAGACAGTGTAAACGATAAATGTCAACCAGTAAAGACATACATTGATCTAAATGCTTACTGCTGAGGTACGGATTGAAAAGTGCTCTAACGGCAGTCAGTGTAGTACAACATGGAGTTACGGGGAATAACATGGCAAATATTACACTTCCCGTTTGCTGTTTTAACCAATTCCAGATTTTGTTATGCTTATTGCTTGTGAGTGGCTCTCTCCCCTAGTGCTGTCGAAAACCGCAAATTCGGTGTTTTACCTGGTCCTTCAAAGATTCACAATGAAGTTTTGCGCCGGCGGTTCACCCGAAAGAAGTCATCTTGTTTTAAATGACGCCCTCTGCTGTATTGATTTTAGCCAACTAGCTTGAAATTCGTCGTTATTAAGGTAGTATCAGAGTGTCATTAAATCTGCAGGTCTCCTGTCACCTGTCTTCGCCTTTATGATGGCGAGTAAAAACTGATGAAAAGCAAATTGATTCGAGCTACTATAACTACTCTGTCAAATATGCACTCGTCATTGGTTAAAGTTCTTACCGTCAGTGGGTTCCGTGGTATTTTATGAATTTATTCCAAAATCCTTCGTTGCTGCTACCTTAAGTAGCACAGAAATGAAAGTTTCTCTAAAAAGTAGGAGAGCGGTTCGATTAAAAGTTTAGCAGAACCTCCTCCACGACGTCATAGCTCCTGATCAGTTCAACCTTAAACAAGATTTCTCGCTCCATTGTGTTTGCTTAGTACCGTAAGCCTGCTTTATTTTGGGTGTTGCAGGTGGTGAAATGTGCGACGCCTTGTCTGCAAGAACCAGCCGCCTAATTGTTTTCACGTGACCGAAGGCTGCGCGACAAACGCTAGCCACAGTATCTGTTTCATGGTGGTGAACCGCATAGAATCACGCTAACTCACTACACTGTCACCTCATTTCTGGTGTATTGCCTATTTTGTTGTTTGCTTTCCCGCGTGCTGGATTCTAGTCAATGGATTAACTATTTCCCAGCACAACCAGCAATGCATTTGCCCTCAAGTCTACAACAACTCACTTTTTACCGGGTGAATTAACTCCACACCTAACATGACTTCGAGCAAGTTGAAAGGTCACCCTTCGTCACATTAGCAACGTGTGCTTGGACGCTTTTCCTGCATGAGCTCCACCTCCATCAACCTGCATAGGTTAGCACAGAAATCGGATGAATCTGAAATTATTGTGGAACACCCACATCCGAAAATCAAATATAATGTCAAGGTAAAGATGGCTTCAGTAGTTGACGGCTGAGATCTCTTGTAACCACACGGCGTATGTCTGAGTGGTGCCGCCTTTGGAGGCCTAGCTTCTCTCACGATTGTTCAAGCATAAAGTCTTGTTGGATGAAATCGTTAATGGAACACCCAATAACCGGATTCGCAGTCGACTATAATTCGAAATTTTTTGTAATCCTTCAGTCAGTCACAACTGTCAACGTGACAGAAGTCAAGCCTTTTCCTCTAGTCAACTTATATTTTAAGTTAAATTAACATTGACTTTAGACAATCGTGCTAGTCTCGGCGACGACGTTTATTGGATGAATTCAAAACCTCGTCCTCTTCTTGGTTTTGTTGTAATTAGCAATGCCTTCTATTTGTCGTAGTAAAATAGCTTTTGCTTGTGATGTCTGTGGATGAAGGTATGGGGAGTGTGGATTTGGGTTTTCCCCGGTCGGACCAATAGCTCTGGATTGCATGGCAACTTGCTGGCGCGGATGAAATGGAGATCGGTAAAATGGCAACAATCGTTGTGGTTTTCATTATCCCCCCACCTCAATTTTTTTATTCTCCTTTGAGTGTGCGCGTACTTTCAATGAAATTTTATCTAGCCATGTTGCTCGCACAAATCGTTGTCTTCTTTGGTTCAATCTACGCTCTTTTGAAGTGCAGTCGACTGCATCAATTCGTCAAGTTAAGCAATTAGCTTGGCTATTTATGGAATCGCGATATGTGGCTTGTCTCTCACGTGGCAACAAAGCTGTTACCTGGGTTGTTATGCAACGGGCCGAAAAATAACCGCAAATGGCTTTGAAAGAACCGCATACTTTTGCGAGGGCCACAAAACGCGTTGGTGCTATTTTCGTCTCTGTGGGTCTTTTGATGATTTTGTCGGCTCGCCGTTTTTTCTCATTCAACTATCCCCCATAATGGTATACTTGGTTGCACCAAACTGTGACCATGCCGCACACACGCATGCACCTTTATCTCCCCTTTAATCTGAAAGCCCAAACTACGGACACACATTCTGAGCCTTAATGATTGCAGACATAAATTACTGCTATTGGTTATCTGTACAAGTGCTAATGCTGCTCAATATTTAAGCTTTGTTACACTTTCTTATCCTTCTGAACAAACGGAGCCATATAGCAGGTAACATGTCCCCCTATTTGAACAGGTACACGTTTTTACCTTTAGCTTTATCTACCACCTGGCCGCATTGCTTACCCAGATTTCCACGCTTCGTCATGAAAAAATACCATTCGGTGTAGCCCGGTGTGCGAACGCGCCGGGCGTCAAAAAGCCCGGCTCGCTGTTTACTTGCCCATTAGTAGTCGCCTCTGCGCCAAAAGTTTGCGTCAAAATATTTTGTATTGTTAAACGCAGTGTTCTGCGTCATAAGCGTTCATGTTTTTTTTTCTGTTCTTGAACACAGCCGATTCTATGTTGGCCGTCTGTGTTTCAGTACCTTTTCCATCATTATCAATCATATCTCCCCCATTCAGCACTTTATTTTACCGCGAGCATCTTTTCTATGAACATGGTTTTCGGAGATCGCGTTGCTGTGTTGCCACTTTATTTGTTCACTGCAAACGTGACCTTGCTCGGCCCACGTCAACCCTCCGTCTCACCTCTGGTAGCTAATGCTTGAGCAAAGTCTGTGTATCTGACAGGACCTTTGCAGGTATTAATCGTGGGCGTTCTCCACTTTAAAGTTGTTCTCCAACTGTGTTTCCTCTTGCATTTTCGTGTATTTCCATAATTTATGACAACGCACCGTAGACTCTTAGCATTATCAGGCTCAAGTGTCAACACAATTTTCATAAATGTTTTTTGCCTTAACAGCAAATCAAACAAAAAGTTGTCAGCCTCCTCAAACGACTCAAGGTGGCGGACCCCAATGAGGCAAGTCTAACAATAATTTTTCTGCGTTGGCTCTCGGTAAAAGCATCGCCGAAGTTTATTTGTATGGAATTTTTTGAGTGACACGTAGAACCAAACGTTTCAATTTCCAGATTCGCCCTGCCTTTGTTGTGGTTTTGACCTGTTAACCTCACTTCTTCGCATATCCTGCCTCACATCAAAACAACCAAGTAGCCTTGGTCAAGCGCTCGCCGGCTACGAGGAATGCAGATGTGTAAATGCTTGTGGTACCTCAAGCTGCTCTGACGGGGTGAAATTTCACCCCACATGCGGTGGATGTTCCCTAATTCTCTGTTGTATTAGTACTGCTTGAAGCAAGCGCTCTTCTGCCGACATTCGAGAGCCCTTGACTGTGAAGCAAACGAACAATAAAGTGGTGGCATCTTGAGCCCTAGACTGACGTGTTTAGCCTGTTGGTGACTTGTCGAGGCTAAGTACTACTTAGATGTTAATTAACTTGATTCTAATCATTCGGACATAAGCCTACATGACCCCACATTTTGACACCCCAATCTAATTCCCAAATTATGATTTTCGCTGCCTTTATTGCAAAACGCTTGGTTGAAACAACTATCCCGTGCTGAGATGCTGAATAAAGTCTCCCAATTTTATGTGGTACGCGGTCTCATGAAGTACCTCTCGAGGTGTCGACTTCCCCCTTTATCTCTCCCACTGTCATCTTGATTAGTGGATAAAAGGTGGAATTAGCTGGCTAAATGCATTTCTGACCTCGGATGCTCCAAGTCAAGCTTCCGTAGTCCATTTCGTGCAAGTACTCTAAGAGGCTATCAAGATCTCCAGATCTGCGTGCGGATGACCGTCTATTCACCTAACCATGTTTCGAGTAGGCGATCGGTTACTATTCATGTTGTAACCAGTTTGATAAATTATGCCAACACATCACTTTGTTGTTTTCGTGGCTTAAGTATTGGTGGCTCGACGTCGTATTAGTTTATTTAGCTGTGTTACCTTTTTATCGCCTGTGTTTGGCAGCTTTATTGTAACTAGTCGCTGCCTAACCAAAAAAGTACTATCCAGTGTCCTGTCGTTTATCTCATGATTTTTTTCAATAAAGATGCGTTTTCATTTTACTAGCGCCTATCTAGACACATTCACAAAGCCCAGATAACATGACGTCTTTGTTATGCTCAAGACGTATGCCACTCTAAATCCAAATCTCTCTGGTTTGGTGTACCAGTGTAAAATCACCAATGCAATTTGCGTTAGTGTACATAAACTCGCACAAGTTGACTTGACTGTCTCATGGAACCCACGGTAATGACGCGATAAGATGTTTTATTTTTTCTCCAACTGCCTGCAGGCTGGGCGCGCAGCTGTCTGCCCTTTCGTTCGATCACACAAGCACTGTAAAAAGCCCTTGGGACCCGGGGGCCTTTTTATCAGTACTGGCATGGCTCTAATTTTTTTTTAATTAATCGGGGTTTTATAATTTCCAGGTTGATCAATTCGCATTTTGTCCTGATTTTGTATCTAATCTTCCTTTTCGGCTGCGTGTTTTTTTTCTTTTGAACGTTATCTCAAATCCCGGGAAATGGATATTAATCGTTTGTACGCTTTTATCAAACTGTATATTCCTATTGTGTAAATTCGAACGCAGTGAATTTAGACCTCTTTAGGCGCATAATTTGCAAGATTTGTTATTTAACTGACCTTTGTGTGCACACTTTATGTTCTAATCAGGATATCGATACGGGAACAACGTTGCATTTATGGGACGAAATTGATAAAATGGAAGCAATCAGTGACGTCGAGGACTCCGACTTGGAAACCGGTGGAACCGCCGAATCGGGTTCCCTGCAGAGTGCTCCGCGACCCTCCATCCGACCCTTCTTTGGGCACACAGGGAGTTCTGAGGAGACCCTCAGTCTGGTAAGCATCCCGTTCCTTGTCTCTGCGCTCTTCTTCACAACTCACCGCAACCCGATTTGTGGGGTTGCTTGCACAGCCGAGAGTCTTCGTTATCGCCACCTTTGATGACACGCCCATTTGACCGTGGATGGCTCGCATGAGGTGCCTATAATCGATGGTGAATGTAAAGGACACCTAATGCTCCTTTTACTTCAACATGAATCACCATAGTTTCTGGTTATAACATGCAAATGCTATTAATTTGTGCTATTCCATTGAATTCATTTCCCCAATTTAACGTGCTTTCTCACTTTTGTATTAGCATTCTGCGCAACGCTTCGTGGTTTTATTTGGCAAAGAATCATGCCTTTACAGCCACAACGTCGTTTCACTTGTTTACAACAAGGCTAATCAAGTGAAAAACGCACAAATCTACATAACGGATACCGTGTGGTACATTTCCTTATAGCCTGCCTTGGTCAATATTTTGTCAAAATCCTGTTTAATTGTATCCACCCCACCACATTCCCAACCCCACTTTTATGCCTGATTGTAATCCACGCAGCGGAAAAGCTTGGTGGAAGTTCCATCCCCCTATCTTCATGTCTAGCACTTAAACACAAGCGCCTGTTTAACCTTTCATTACTGGCTTTGTCCCATTGCTGAGGAATGTCAATTACGATTTCCTTTGTTTTGCCGATTGATTAACCGAAAGTAGCCACTTTTAAAATTTTATGCAATCTTGATGTGACTTTTAAGGAGGTGTTTCAAGTGGCGAATTGGCACAACTGACGAAGCATCTGGACCGAAGTGAAAAAGGCCTCATTTATTCATGAATGGCAAAACCTAAATTAAACTATAGATATTTGATAATTGTGCACTTTCGCTTGCTGTTCTGTAAAAATTGATCAACTAAGCGAAACCGGGAGCTATCCGATAATCTTTTTTTTGCACCTCCCATCATCATCACCTGGATACTCGGCCCGGCGTAAAAACCCATGACGTAGATGAACCTCATCATCAAATAACTGATTAAGTTGACTTTACGTTGTCAATTTTTGGCTCCTCAACCGCTTCCTTGCTTGTTTTTAAATCGCTTTTTACTATTTACCTTATTTTCCAAGCAACTTGTTTTGTAGGATGCCGGTGCCCGCCTTCTGCGTCGCCTACAGAAAGAAGCGTTGTTAGTCACTGGTCAGTCGTCAACTCCGTCATCCCAAACCTGCCAGCAGCGTTCACCAAGGCCTGCCATGTCAGCGGACTCCGAACCCCGCGCACAAAGCTCAAATGGCGCCAGTGCCGCCGCCAAATTCTCTCCGCGTTTCGGATCAACAAAGATGCGTCGCACCGCCCCCCTAAGTAAACGTCGACAGGCCTCACCATCTACCAGTGTCTCAAAGGACTTGTTTTCTACTAATGGTCACAGCGAAAACCAAAGCCATCTCAAAAGCTCCGCGCGATTCCATCCCATTAATGCTGATGACGACTTATCAGATTCCGTATGTTTTGATCACAGGAACCTGTGTGCTCTTCGACCATGTAGTCCTTCTTTTTATGGCCTTTTTGATTTAATCCCTCTGTATTTTATGCGCAGAAATGCGACTGGTGTTCAGACCGCTGTCCATCAAAGACAGCAGCAAACGTGGCAGGTCAACGCTAATCGGATCAGTTGCGTCTGTGTCAGACCTTTCTCCTCTGAACCGGGCAAATTTAGCAATTCCTGTCTATTTTAGCTTCGAAAGTTCATTTTCATAGCCATACCTGGTAAATGTGTCAGTCTGTTGTCAGCAGGTCGCAACTGTTTGCTCAGTGTTGTCCTTGAGATTTGGCAAATGAAAACTAATTTTGCTAATTTCGCCCTTAAAGAATCCTATCTTCTGGACCATTTGACCGTCCGTTTCCTTGTTCCATTATTTACCTTTAACAAATGTCAAGGTCCATAATTTTCGGTGCAGTCCTATTATCTGCTTCGTCGTATGTCTTGACAAATGCCCTTGTAAAAAACAGACTGCTTTTTACACCCTTTGATTTTCCAATTAACCTTTTTTCAATGCCGCGTGCCCTTTGTAATTGGTGCAGCCAATCACTGGTGCAAATCTCTCATTGTGTGTTTGACTGTTCAAGATTTCATTTTACTAAATACTTCTGAAAAAGACTTATAGAATAGGGGCATTCAAGGGGGTTTTGTTCTTATCAAGACTTATGTTGATGCATTTTCGTTGGTTTGTGCACAACGGGTAAAAAGCAACTCAAAAGCCTGTCTCTGTGTGTTTAATTTTACCGGGTATAAATGAAAGAAGAGGCGGGTCACGCATCATGTAACTCGACACATTCAGTTTTGACTACGTTGTTTTAGAGGACAGTGAAATTTCATCTTAATCATGCCTTTGTCCTGTCGTGTGGAGTTTTGGCACAAGTTTTTATTACTTTTTATTTACATTTGGATTTTAGAATGAAACTGGGGTGGAATCGTCTTCACTTGTCAATACTGAAATTCCCTCACTCCCTGATTCTCTTTGTGATGTCCAGTTTATCGTCAACACTTTGGAACCTGGTGGAAAGGTAAGAATTTAACAAATATGCTCATCGTGCGGGGAAGCTTTTTAACAGGAAGTCTTAAAGCTTTTGTCTTTGTTTGTCAACGGGCAACATTCACGTCGCGAGTCTTTGTGTGCTAATCATCCTCTGGACTTCTCATCTCTCCTAACCCATCAAAAGCTAGTTTGTTTGAATTTTCATCTTTAATGGGAACCTTGGCACCACATTTAACGTGGCATCTGGATAAGAATTTTGATAGAAATTCCAGTTCTTCATGTAGGCGGCAAAACTACACAGTCAACTTCATCTAACAGTTAGTTTGTTCGTTTGTACAAAGAGTGATAAGCGTTGGCGTCAGCACTGATTACTAACCCAATTTCGTCTCGGCTCAGCGGTTAAAAAAGGTTCGATTTGGGGTTTTTAGTGAAATCTCCACACCAAAACTCTGATCCCCGATCAGATCATTTAAGTCTCGTTGTTTTGCGCATATCCGAATATTCGCACTTGCTCTAGATCGACTTCAGAATGGTGTTATCTTCTTTTTTCGCGTTTTGGCTTTTGGTGTGGTTCGTGTTTGGTTACCATTTCTAGGATCTGTTCCTTACTTTGTTTCTCGACCCCACAGATTGCGAGTGTGGGTGACTCGGGACGCTCACTAAGCATGTTACTTCATTAGTGGTCTCCATCTCCATTATGGGGCTCTGCGTTATTCTGCACCACGTCCAGATCTAATTTCTTAGGGTGAATAGCAATCCGAGGCCTTAAAATTAAATAGTCCATGTTTCTGGACCAAACTATCAGTTTTCAGCCCTGAATGTGCTACGTGTGACATGTTAGTATTCTTCTGTTGCAGTGTAAGCGAATATGCCATTAGAGGGATATGCCGCGTCATGCATTTCGGTATTGAGCTGCGATAATCACTCTGCGCAGGTATTAAGTATGATCGTGTGCTTGAAATCTGGGATTTCACCTCACCTACTCTTTGGACTTTTGCGTGGACTTGTTATGCTTAGGTCGCAGCCGCAGCCCTCACACAAGCCGGTTGCTGTAAGCTCGCCCGTGTCTCGTCCTTCAACGAGGTGAAACAAGTGATGAGCGGCCTTGTCTCGTGGGCCCAGTTGCATCTTGATAGGAGTCGGTGGGTCCGTTTCTGTGTTGTGGGCGGTGATACCCTCATAAGCGCCGTCCTCCGTGCCTACGTTGAACTCGTCGGCGCTCGTTCAGAATCCGTTGCAGCAGCTTTCCGCTTCTTCCTAGTCCCCGTTTCCGGCCTCGTCGGGCGAAGCCACCGGCGTCGCTCCACCTCTACTACCCTCCCCCCCATTTCCCATTCAACCGGTACGTCCTCACTAAGGCTGCCTTGCTACTGCGCACTTTCTGTTCATGGCGTCTGTAAGTCATACTTCGTTTAAGTGAATTATGTGAAGGCCATGCTTGTGGTATTTGTCATCCTGATTCCATAACTCATGATTTTTTGAGTCACGATTTACTAATTTTTTGCCTTTAGATATAGTGCGTTGCCCTTACAGTGAAGATATATCCGAATTTATTTGTGACATCTTTAATGCCATATTTTTTTCGTAATTTTGGAGATCTACACCAATACCGTCAGACGTTCTTTTCCATGGATTAGTGAATGCGTTTTGGACCTAGTATTTAGCTCTAATGCAGCGGTCATGATTGTGTGCTTGCTTTTTTAGTGAATGAAATAGTTTAATCCACCGCCGTGACCATTCCAGAAAATAAGATTCAGATAATGTCAAATATTTCTTAATAAGGTACCTGTGGGAACTGAGGTCAGCTGTTCAAATTCACACGGTTCGCGTGTGTGAAATCCGTCTAGTTAATTCAGAGTCGAATTTCCATATCCACTCGGAATCTATTTTTCGCCTTCTCTTTTGTGTTGCAGATCCCATCCGACTGCCTTATTCAGGCTCACCATCTCTACTGCAAGATTCTACCATCCCGCTCTCCCTCTCGCCTCTCTCCAATCTAATTTCACAGCGTCTCTGTGGCCTGGATGTGCGCTACGCTCTGCTCTTTAGAAGCCTAGCAGTTGTCGACGTTTCGCCTTCTAGTGTCGACCCACAGGATACTGCACTGACTCCCGTAAGGGGAAAACATGTGCCCTCCGATTCTCCATGCTCACCCGATGAGTTTGTCAGGCGAGTTGTGCTTTACCTGACGAACGCTGATAGCCTCCTTTCGCTGCCCATCGGTGAGTGCCTGGTGGCGGGTGCAAGGAGCTTCACCACCATCACCACCGGAGCCCCGTTCGGTGCTCCGTCAAACCAGGCCGCTTCATCTTGTCTGCTTCCAGACTTCAATCCACCCCTTCCCCTCGGTACTAAGAGCATGGGTAAGTTCTGGATCTACTCATTGCCTATGTTTTCTGCCGGTGTCTGTCATGCAGCATGTGCCAACAATGCTCTCATGATGCAACAACTCTTCCTCTGAGTTTTCGGCACGAAGCGGACACCAAGTGCTACGCACCTCGACTAACGTTTACATAGAAGGGTTTTTCCAATAACATAATTTGATATACGGGTTGTGTTAGAGGTTACGAAATTTACTTGTCGAATTTCTAAACTTATCATGTGCGTGCCCTCAATTGTTACGCACATTTATGTACTCACCCAGGCCTATCGCTTCTCAATATCGTTTGCCGACTTCACAGGGCATGAGAAGGCAGGTTCCTTGTTTTTCAAAGAGCTCTCCTGGAAAGCAATCGTAATGCAATAATTGTAAAGCTTAAATGCTGCCCATTGAAATGCTTTTGTTTTGTTGTTTTTGTGTTCATTAGCTTTTTTCTAGGTTCGGACTGCAAGGTAACCGCCACGCGTCGTTTTTTCCCTTTTCCGTAGTTGGCACTGGCGAGCCACTTACCCTTAATTATCTCAGCCAATAATAAGTGAGTAAAATGACAGCTTTTTGGGGCTTTAGGTAAAGATTATAAAAGTTAGCATTATTCTCAATCTAAACCTCAATTCTGTCGTGTCATGTGATGTTTTCGTTAGTGTCTGACTGCTTCAGCATTGCTTTAAATCTCGTCAACTCATTGGATAAGCACAGACGTGACTTTTTCCCCGGTCTACTTAAGGCGGCAGTGGTAATTTGGAGGATGAATCAGGCCAACAGACTCTGGTGCCGTTTTTGCTCTGCATCAGCCTAGGCGGCGAGGCCATCCTGCGAAGCTGCTTCTACCCCACGGAGGCGGGGGTGGGGGCGGTGCAGGGCCCAATATCGCCAGTGTCGACGTGTTTCGACGCCGGCGGCGGCGGCGGCGGTGACCACTCGCAGTCCTCCCACCCCCCGAGCGCACCGCACTCGGCCACTCGGCCACCTCTCGGAGGGTGAGTTGGGGGACCATCCTAGTGACGGGTCTGCTGCAAAATGAGTGCTGTTAAAATGCTGGCACCTGTATAAAAAATTTCGGGATTAAACTTTTGTGGTGGTTGCTCACTCTGTCATAATACCCACCATTTAGTTCTTCGGGCATTCGAATTTAGCGTCTCATGTCAGAGAAATCTAAATCACACCTGTGCTTATAAAATACCTAGTGCAATGGGCAGGTTTTGATTTCTGTGATTATCGGCTCAATATGAGATTAGTTGTTTTCTCAGTGGCCTAAAGAGCTATCCCTACCTACATGATTGGATTGATGCAGCTTAAGCCTGGAGCTCATAAAATATGGGTTTATGCACTTTCCAAAAACCTCGTTTCGGCTGCTTTAATCTTGAGTCACTTAAACTATCTGAATATGGCGGTTTTGTTCATCGCTTATGTGTAAACCTGTCTTCTTCGCCAGCACGTATGCAGAGTTGCAAGTGCAGCCATTGCGAAACCCATGTAAAGGTGTCCCAACGTACTTACTTTCCATGCAAATACTTCAATTTGTAGTGCCTGTTTTGCCACCGCTCCTTCTTACCATCTCCATGCTTCTTGCTCTTTTGACGTATGTGTGGGTTTGAGCTCATCCTGTGTAGTAGTTGTGCTCATCAAGCAAACCGCAAACTTCAAATCCAATTCTCGAATGATAGGGTTGTCATGCGAACTCAAGTGCTAGCCGAAGGTCGAAAACCAATCATATAGCTTTCTGTGATTTCGATTTCGAACGCTTGATTGGACACTTTGGCTCAAAACTTGATTCGTCATTTGTCGTTTTCAAGCAATCCCGTCAGTTAAGTGTTATCAATCCGCGCTTTTGTAATGCATGTTTATTGCATGTACTAGCCCTGAGAAGCCTACTTATGAGCTTCAGTTGGAGTACTGGACGCTGAGTGGCGGGGCGTCGACGTCGTCTGCTTCGGTCGCGGGGCCAGCCTCGTTTCCAGGAGGCGCGGGTCAGGACGAGCGTGGTGGTGGCGCAGGCGGAGCGGACGGTGGCAGTGGAAGGGTCGCGGCTCGCCCCATCACCTGCAAGGCCACCTGCAAATCCATGGTCGTCGCTCAGGCTAGCAGCCCTCTCACGGCAACTCCACAACAGCCCAATGCATGCAGTTTCCTTAGTCTCGCATTGGTTACTCGCGAGAAAAAACCGAAAAGTGAGATATCTGACCTCGATGTATTTACTGCGTGTGTGTGTGTGTGCTTGAGGTGTGCAGCTGAATGCATTTTTGTCATGGTCTTATGCGGGCATTTTCCTGCCTAGATTTTCTTATCAAACTGTGACAAAGCATTCAATGTAATGAATTTTTTAAAAAGCGCAACTTATGCCATGACAATGTATGCGTAGTATGGTTGAGGACCAAAAGACATTGGTTTCTCATTCTGTTGTTTTTGATCCGGTGGTTTGTCTTACTAAGAAAGGCCAGATATTCCCGCGAGCAGCTATAAATTCGAGTGGTTTTGTGCACGGCAATTTAAAATTTCAATTTGCTTATAACTCCCTGCTGTTTTCTGTGTTAATTAGCATTTATAGCCTACGTAGAAATTTTAGCCCGATGATTTTTCTCATCTCCAAATCGTCCTGGCCTCTATTCAATGTTTCGATCTAGATAAATTAAATTTTTTTATATTATTCGCTTCTTTTAAATCGGCAACCATGTTGCAGATGAGGGTTGGCCTCCAGGATTGTAATCAAGGCCGGGCCAAATTCTCAAAATGACAACTAGCAATTAAAATGCTGTAATTCACATTGATTAACGTTCTCTGGTTATGATAGGGAGTCGAGGTTTATCTCCTACAAAATTGTCGGTGTGTCTAAATAACAACTACCCTTTAGCGGTTACATGTTGCGTCAAAGAATTGACGATTGATTGGATGGAAAGAGTGTGTGTATTGTCTCCTCTTCGAAACTGAAGACGCCGTCGTAGAGTCGATCAGGGCTATAAGAAGTTGAGCTTTATTGCCACTGGTTACGCATAGCACGTGCTACTGGTTCTGCACAAACTGTAACCCGTATTTTCTTTTTTGCGTGCTTCGTTTCATTACGGAGAAGTACTTGACTGCAATATTTCATATCTTGACCAAAAAAGAATTCACTTTAAGGACTTGACACAATTTCGATTTGATTTCCAAGAATTAACCTCACAGCCAACTATGCAGACGATCCAAGTTTTGTTGTTAAAATCAGCGATTGGAAAGTAGATCGAAATTTCCGTGCACGACTTTCAGTTCATAGTGTGCATGGGGTTGTTCGAGTCAAGTTTGAGGCCAAGACATTAAAGCTCTCTGAATCCTCTCGGGGCAAAAACTTAGTCCCCTTGCTCGTAAAAATCTCAAGTCGAGATAATTGGGTGCGAAATATTTAAAGTCAACTCCAAATCAGTTGGATTCCCGACCTGTGGGGAATACTTGGGCTGCGTAGGTTGCATATTTTCTATCCATGCTTGTCGTCGGTTATTATTCATCATGTAATGCATGTTGTGTTCTTTCCCTTCGTATCGAAGTTGCGCTCCCCCTAATACAGATCACGGATTTCTGTGGTTTTAGTAATGCGAATTGGCAAAAAGACCGCCAAGGAGGTGGTCTTTAAGCCCGAGCTTACCGACGGCGTTACTCGGCTAATCTGTACGTGCAAGGGCGTTATTTATCACACCCACGAGTGTGAGAGCGGCACTGCAGCCGCCACTCGATTGGGCCACCCTGCGGCCGCCGAGGCAGCTCTCAGCGGCCCTATGGTCGTCGTCGAGGGCTCCACTGCACGCCCTGACGCCTGCGTCCCCAGGTCCACCTCCCACTTCTCACCAAAGGATGACCTTGGCTGTGGGCTGGTCACCACCCCCACCCCAAACGCATCCGGTCAAACAGTCACCTCTGGAGATCAAGTTTTTGTTCGAGGTAAAAGATGCTTTCCTTTACCCACCTAACGAGCTTTTGATCCGTCTACACGTCGTCCCTCTCGACGCCAATTTTATTCCCTCACAGTGGTGATTTTCACATTCTCCGGCACCATTGTCCTTGCGTACCCTCCTTTTGCCCGTGCATCGGCTTTTTTTACTTTGGCCGTTGGATAAAACGGGTGGCTGTCGATGATCCATTAATTGCAGACGCCACAGCATGACGCTTTGGTTATGCCCAGAATGCAGTACTTCATACCGCTGAAGCTTATGTTTATCTGCTGTTTTATAGTATCAATCGATGGTGTGGACTGGCCGACTTCGCGTTTCTTCCAAGTGGCCCCAGGTTGGCGAACCCACGTTAAGACATTTCCCTTGGTTTGCATGAGCCCATGCCCACCGGCGTCACCCCCCCTGGCCCAGGCCTTTGCCCTGCCCCTGGCTCAGGCCATGCTCTCGACCGGTCACGTGCACCACCCGATGACCGCGGTCGGCGTTGCCCCACCTGCGCCATCGGCAGCCCCCTTCAATCCTCCATGAACCTCGAATTCGTTTTAATGCTTCTACCAATACTACCTGGTCATATGTAGCAACAACAACTGTGATTTTACGGGCCTCCACCCCTGCTTCCAACTTCTCGCCTCGCAGAAATCGACCCCACTATTTTTGTTTTGTTTTTTGTAAAAACTCTTCATTGACGCCTAGAGATTGTGAAGCGTATGCACGCATTTGACTGATGTGTCAACCTATTTGACCTTACAATCAACTGTCTACTGATTCAGCCTAAGCGATTGTCCTTTGGACATGCATGAAAGTGCTTTAGCCATGTTCACGTCAAAATTTTGTGCACAAGATTTTTGAACGAAGTTGGGTGATCGAGTGTCAGAGCTGTTCACTCATAGCTAATTGGAGCACTCTCGGCTCGTTACAATATCTTGTGAGGAGAACTACCGATGTTATCACGAAAATACATTGATCATTCTTTAAAAATGCGCATCCCAGTGAATGTTGAAAACTTCGATGCATTAATTCAAAAAAACGAAATTGACCTCTCGGTTAGTAGTACAAGGAGACTGGGGAGGTGGACTTTGGGAAACTTGGTGGCCTTTCAGCATAACGCCGATACCCTCGTTTATCATCACATCACCCTCGCGTTTAATAGGGAATCGGAGTCTTTCTCCACTATCTTGGGTGTCTCGGTAGTGTGGCCGCGGTAGTAAGTTTTAATGATGTGGCTGCGTCGACAAAGAAGGGACACCTTGGTGACCACATGAGCCGGGGTAAAAATGCCAAGTAAGGTGCAGCGGAATGCTCTGTGGCCGTGAGTTACACTCGATGGATGCGGCACAAGCTAATGATGTGGCAGCTTGCCTCCTGCAATCAAGGTTTTAGCTACTGCCCCTACCGCCTATCATTGACGTCACAAATGTGGGGTGGGATTGCTGGCTCAGCGGCTTATTCCCTTCCCTTTGGAGCGTGGGCCTTGGTACCGCCCTCGAATTATACCCTGGTTGGAATGCCACGAAATGTCTTTTGATCTTTTATTATCACATAAACCGAACTGTACTTTGATTACCTGACCAAGCCTAGTAGTTTCGGTTTTCACCGGTTGTCAATCCAGATTAACATTTATTAGGCACTAATCCTTCCCCTGCGATGAATTTATTAAGCCTAAAAATCGACCGACCAGTTTAGTTTGGTGTATTTACGCACATTTTCCAGTTAATTTAAAACTTGTATTACCTGACTTTTATATAGGGAAAGCGAGCGAATTCTATAGCACCACTAAGGCAAATGCATCTCTGCTGTTGAACCCTTTAATGTTACCCCACTGATGGTAATTCACTCTGATCCAAATGGGCTGCATAAGCCTATTAATCACCTCTTCATTTGCGCATTTAAGTTGGTCTTAACTTATACGATGCGCCATAGGAATGAGGTATCCTGATCAAAGGGTAGGTTTCTGTAGCCTCTGTCTTGTCCTTGTCGGGTAACTTATGCACCTATCGAATAAACCGTTTTTATCGCTTCTGTGGGCTAATATTCACGTGGTGTTTGGTGTAAATGTCTTAAGCGTTGATCTTGAGTGGTCAAGTTTAATAACTGATTTTTTCTCAGAAGTTTTTCTGCTACTGTACTTTTAAAAGATTCGTGTCACTAACTGCAGTCCACTCTGTACTGGAGTTGACTATTTGACTTAAGCAATTGTTTCTAGCGTCAGTGTAAATTCCGAATGAGATGATTATGAAAACAGCCCCTCTGGTGCGTTTTCTGGGTCTTCTGCCAAGTGACCTGATGCTCGGTTCAATTGACAATTTAAGTTTTATGTGGGAGTCAAAGTTGCTTAATGTCCACTAAGCGCACATGCCTCAAAGCACGGATACCGCCTGATCTTCGAAGTAGGGCTTAGGCACACCGAAGTTCTCTCTTAATTCTCCCACTCAATTAATTAGAGTAAATCTAGCCAGTACCACAAAAAGCGACAGTTCATTTTGGGTCGGCAAGATGCAACCAAATTTTGGTTTTGTGTAACAATACTCTCTAATGATATCAATTTCTTATTCACTTTGCCTGAATATGAGAGTGTAGCGCAATTTCGAATGACTACAAATAACAGCAATTATGAATTTCGTAACACACCCAATAAAATTGATGGTTCACAAATATTACATTTTCAGTCCTTTTTTATCGGCATTCTATGTTCGATTTAGAAAAAAAATGTTTAATTTCTTGTAACGTCCTTAACCACTACTTTAAATTCGAACTCCGCTGACGAACCAAAATATCCGCTTTTATTAGCGTTACTGAGAATTTAGAGGTGTAATGCACCGCTCTAGTTATCCATACATTTCCAGTACACATTTCTCGCATGTTGCCCAGATTCTACTCTGGCACAGCGGTGGACAATCCAGTTGTCCCACTTTAGTTAATGTGTTGTGTTTTCGGAGAATAGTCGGATCTTTTTCTATCCTGCAGTGATTTGGAATGGCTATTTTTATTGATGGTTTAAATTAACCCCAAACAAGGCTCTGCCAAGATCAACCTGGGATCAACAGTATTGGCCTGAAGCATAATCCATAAGCCTTAGTCAGCCTGACAAAATGCTCACATTATGTGTTTCTCCACAAAATGTTTTCTAAAATTAATTAAGTGATCGAAATAGCTGCTTGATCTGCGTGAATTTAGTCGACGAAGCACATCGAAAAGCTAGTATTTCTGCTTTCGGAAAGTGAACACATCAAAGTTTAATGTTAAGCCCATTTATTGGTGCAAATGGCCGACTGACGCTTTTTGAACATTTTAACTGCGATTTTGGTGGTCGCAATTACGTTAGTAAAATTTCGAGACCCCTCTAAATCTTATCGTTCTATTTGCAAGGATTGACAATCCTGTTCAATCTTATAACTGGTCAACATTTGTTGTTTGAAAAAAAACTCATTACATTAGTTATGACTGAGTTTTCTTCACTCTCCAGTCACTTTCAATGACTTACCCTAATTTAACGACATCGTTTCGTGCGCTTGATTAAACCAAACCCTTCATTCAGCCTTCTAGAAAAGTCCCTAAACCAGATTGGCATTTCGTTCTCATGTACGTCTACACAAAAAATCCAATTATTGCTGCGTTTTATATTAAGAGACCCAGGCGTGAACAAATCGAACCGGCGGAGCTTTATGTGTGTATGTCAGCAAATTAGGACTGTAATTTTAACGTGTTGAGAACCGTACGATCACCCTCTTCTAGGATATAGTACCTGAAATGTGTGTTTTGACACGTAATTCCGTCGCCTTTTACACAGGTTTAAACACGCGACTAAGGAAGTTGGTTCACTCGCTCCGCAACATTTATTTCTGTTTCTTCAAGATTGGACCGCATTTGACACCATACAATGTTTCTTTCAAAATTATGGACTATTGTTGCTCTAGAGGGTTTTCTTGAATCACGTTTGAAAGGTGAAGAAGTTTGCACGTTTATTTTATGGTTGCAATAAGTGGTTCATGAAATTTTTAAAAACATAACCAACAAATGTGGACTCGGACAATATTTGTAATTTGCTTTTTTGTCCACATCTTCTGTAAGGTATTCCTGCAGTTACTTAGACGACGACAAGCATGCTTGTTTCAGAATAACTAATCTGAAATGGTACAGTAATATGTTTTCGAAATTTGCTGATTGCGTATTTTTTTGTCAACGTTATTCTCGAGAATTATTAGTTGTCATACTTTTTTAGCAACGACGATTTCTAAAACCCTAAAAGTGACCTATAGCCAAAATCATTAAGATAACCTAGACCAAAGTTCGAATCGCAACGGGTCCAAGCTGGCTAACCATTTAGTGAAAGAGTTTTCATTAAAGTAGAATCCTAATTCAAATTACCGTTGCTACCTGATCCGATAGGATTATATCCTTCATTAGTAGATAGATATACAAATGGGAGTCTTGGAAAAGTGTAGTATGTCCTCCGGGATCAGCGATAAATTGTGTCACTTCAGACGGGCCCTTATCTATTTCGTAGTTAGCATAAACCGTCTAAATTTTCCATGTATAAACCTAGATGTTAATATCACAAAAATATTTTTTGAGAAAACCAATAGCAAACTTCATATTTAGCTATGTAATATCATTTCAACTTGGTTAACACGCGCGTGAATTATGCCAGACACTCTTATTCTTCTATTGAAAACCATGATGTAGAATTTGTGATTCGGACATAAATGGCGTTGAAAGCAATCTGAAAACCTATTGAAATGTCAGTCTCAAAGAAATCTCTTCGTCCTGTCTGCTGTGTATCACGGTTTTGTTTTAAATTTCATTGCGCATTTCAGGTAAAACAATGAACTTTTAAGTCGGAAAATGAGGCAAACCACGCCGGGATAATCTTGTCTATTCTATCAGGTCGAATTGTTCTTTAAATTAATTCTCCTAGAAGTGTTTGTATAACGTGGGTCTTAATTGTGTTTAAACTGTTAGTGTACTACAGCCACGAGAAGAGCTTTGTGTTCTATTTGGCAAAAAAGTACCAGGACAACGTTGGCTAGAGTGCAGACGCATGCCACGAGACATGCATTTGCATTGCGAAAAGAAATGGGTCGAGCCACCTGATTGGCTGTTGGCATAAACGATTACACGCACACACTGCCAAATATATTAAACCGAGATAGGAGTAGGACCCCGGAGGGAAACGTAGCCCTGGCCGCAAGGATGTCGCCGCGATGAGTATGGATCTATGTGTACATGCGCAGAAACATTCATCGAGCAAATGAAACTGTTCCCCCTATGTTTGGAAGCGCTCTACGCCATACTCTTATCGCTGGCTCTTGTGAAGTTCACTGCCGCCAAAATCTATGTAGGTTAAAGTCGTTTGTTCCATGAATGCCACAAACATTTAAATTTGTATGACTGTAGAGGCCACTCCAAGTAAAGAAGAGCGTTGTCCACGGACGAGCGAAGTGGTTCAACTTATTCAGCAAATAAAAATCATTTCTTGATCGAAGATATTGTTTGTGCATTAAAAATCTAATAATTTTGACTGACACTCTAAATCACAGTGTAATAATGCGCGTGATGTTGCAGAACGAGGGGTCTTTTCAACTATCAAAATAGCTCATTTCCATACTTTTGCTTGCTTACCACATAGTCTAATCTGAATTCTAAATAATAAACGGCCGTAGGCCTTCTTGACTATGGGAAGCCAAACATAATTCTGCACATCAACTTTGTTTTCAAACCCCTGATATATTAACTAGTTTTGCAGAACATTGGTGATAAATTTTTACGATGTTTCTTCTCCTTATGTAACTTATAAAATAAGTCTATGCTTTCATTGAAAGGTGCTTATGGGTTGATGATTGGTGTATTGCCATTCGGCAAAACACTCGCTTTCTGCACCTTCGAAGTTTTAACTGTCGCGGAACTCCAACGAACGACCTGTTAAGGTCCAAGTCATACATTATGATGGGCACTGTACCTTTCTTGTTTGCTGGGAAATGCCACTCTAGGGGGACATGCAAATGACATTTTGCGATTCTTGGTGCAAGAATTCACATTACTGCAAGCATACTGATTAAGATTTTACTCAGTGGGCTGTTGGTCTAATCAGTATGACCACATTTTAGTTACGTCTTACTAATGTCTGACAAGTAGCTTGAATACCTGTGTTGTATAGCTTATTTTAATCAGTGTATTGATTAAACCAAGTGTAATTATAAAAGGTTATATTGATTTACCAAATGAATTTATCACCCAACCATTAACTGGCTCCGTTTTATGGACTTCAAAAGGCCCTTAAATAAGTGGCTATGTGTTGTTATGTTCTATGTACTGTCATGCTTTTTCATCGAATCTAATAAAAAAAACAAAGTTGGCCGCAGCACAAACCTCTAATTAATGTCAAGAAAGATAAGAACGAGTACAAGAACCAATCTGATTTATTTAGTACCTAAACTTATGCTTCATCGACGTGACCGTATCTTCAAAAATCAGAAATACAACCAGCACTGCAGGCGAATAACGTGTAGTAGATGAGTCTGATGGCTTAGAGTCTCATCATTTTTGAATTTGTGGAAAAATTCACACAAAACTCAGTTTAAGAGATTTCGGCTTTTTGTGAGCTCGACTTTTTAAACGAAAGCCGCATAGCGCCTATCTTGACGTGACTTGAAGGTGCTACAGTAAGTGTAAAAATACCTATGAGGATCGCACTTTACTTTGTTGTATTCACAACTTTTCTTTATTTACAAAACAACATTTTAGCACACTCCATGAACAAACGTGAATCTGTATTTTACTACCACCCAAATTCGCGTTTATTCGACCTCCCAAGTCCGAAGGCATGCGGCATGTAAGACACTTGATAGAGGGCGATCTCATTCTATTTCACTATGGACGTCAACCAAATCAGGCAAATTACTCCAGACTGAAACATTCACGAGCGGGATCGTTTGTACGGTTTAGTTTACAAGCTGAATGTCCCAATTGGTCCAAGCAAATTTTGGGAAATATATCCCTAATTCTTAGCTGCCCGTAATCGTTATTGTAAGCGACCATTTCCAAAGCCTCAAATAATTGTCCCTTTAGCATTTTTGTTACCAACTTAGACTTTAATGTAAAAAAAGTTGGATTAGTAGTTTATTTCCCGTAAAGCTTGGGCTGAAAATACTCCACGAGGATTCAAAACTATAATTAAGTTACCATATTTTTCGATGAGGTGCGCTAAATCTCACTTAACGCATTGAGACACTGCGGCAAAGCGGGGGATAAAAATCCAACTAAGGTTGTCTGAGGCTCCGGTGTGTAATCTAGACCCACACCAGATTGCGTCACGCCAATACCCGAAAAAACTAAGAAGGCCACAGATGGTGGAGACAGCATTCTATCAGACGGCTCAGTCTAGTTTCGAGTACCGCATAGTTTGGGTGAACTAGTGAAAGCACAAATACCTGAATGGCCAGGTGCCTGGTTTGAGTGGCAGGGGAGGTGCGTGATCAGACGTGCCCGTATAGTTGTTTGGGGACTGGGAAAAGAGGGACGGAGGCTAAGTACGTGTCAGCACATTTGGTGGATCTGAATTAGCTCTATTCATAAGGCCATTCATCCGAATTAAGACCAAGATCAGGTCGAAATCTCGGGATTTTTTAACACAGCATTTCTGACCTTGACTGAATTAGAGAGTACGACCTAGTCGCAAACAAAATCCAATCCTATTTGGTTTGGAGATCAAGTCGGCCTGTACTCCTAATCACATTGCCTCATGCTCTAGGTCTGCCTACCAGACGATTCAAAAAACAAAACGTGCTCCCGCCTCCTCCTGCCCGATAGTCTCTTCCGGCCTCGACTTATCCCTCCCCGACCCTTCACCATCGCTTCCGACAGCGCAATGGACGGCTACACAAGACGCTTAACGGCCTACCGGACGCGGGTCTGTGCTTGGCTAGAGCGAGGAGGCATCTTCGACAGCGCCTTAGTGCCACTGCCGCGCCGTCGAGCCCTCTTGCATGGCCGTCTGCACTGCTCTTCACCATCCCCCACCTCTGCCACCTCCTCCCGATGGGGCCCAGCCCCCACAGGATGCAACCCGCGTTGGGCCGACTATGACGACCCTCGTGCTCTGACTTTCAAGTGGATTGGCTCCGATGGCAAGTGTTTTGCGTAGCACTGAGTGGAACCTCATTCTTCAATGATGAGGAAAACGTATTTCGTTACCTTTCGTTTTATCCCTGCAGACATGCGCCTGTATGAATTTCAGTTGCACACCTGCGGCAACCTATATTCTCCACTGAGCCATCCGTATTGCCTCAGCAACCGTGTCGCCTTCGAGTTGCAGCAGCGGGGCACCCAACTTTACCTCAATGACTTTCGATGTCGATGCAAGACTCCCGCTGAGATTCTCGAAATTACCTACTCCAAACCCCTCCCCCCCACAAAACGTATCATCGAACCCCGCTTCATAAGCATGACCTGTCGGGCACCGGTAAGATATCATAATGATGCAGTAGGCACACAATTAACTAGCAAACGTGTAGACAGGTAGTACAGTGATATTAATTAAATTAATGTCATAAACAAGACAGTGAAAAGCCCAATGGAGAGACGACTTGTATATAGGTCAGGTAGGCAACTTTTTGAGCAACCTTTCACCAGAACCACCAAGAACACAAAACAGACACACAGACCGTTATGTTTTTGCGTAGGAAGGACTCCAGATTGGGTGGCATTTGGTATGTCGATGAGATTTGACTAACTAGCAATGTTATCGTGACACAAATACAGATTGTGAGTTCCATTCGTGATTTTCATTGAACACGCCTGTCTGAATATTTAGCCTCCTTGCCGAAGTTTGACTACACCATGTTTTTACGAAATCCCTAATGCGGAGGGATTCCTGACCAGTGGAATCTACGCCTGCCAATGTCCCAGGCGTTACTTCTGTGATGCCTATCACATGCGAAAGCCACGGATGCATTCACGAACAAACACGGGGAAGAGTATCTACTTCACCTTCTGTCAACTCTCCTTACTTTGAAAAACAGACATCCTCGTCTTAGTCGTAATTCTTCCAAGCCACATGTATATACTCCTTTTGAATGGACGTAGATGCCTAGATGTACTTGCATATGGTTATGAGCTTACAAAACGGGCCGAAAAGCAAGCTAGGTTGCGTAAGACAATCTCCCAAACTGTCCCATCACATGCTTAATTGATAAAACCGACTTCGTACACTAAAACTATCATACCAACCCTCATACTTGGGTTTTCTACATTGGATTACCCATATATACACAAGCGATGGCCTAAACTGCCAAACTACACCCCGGATTCAAAAAGCGAATAAGTTTCACGCAAACAGGGGCATTTAGCCTGGGTGAATTCGAAATAGTACGCCATTAGTACAAATTCCCGATACTTATAGAGTAGCTTAACCTATAATTTGATGGATTTCTGTGTCATGAGTGTGAAAGTACAATTGGATGCCATTGTAGTACAAAAAATACCTCGAAACACCATTATGGACTACTTTGGAATGTAATTCTGGCTCTAGAATAGCAGACCAGACAAATGGGTGGCGCATGCATTCTAGTACCGAATATAAAACGAGTCAGTCATAAGTCCTGAAAACGATTAAATACCACTACAATTAAACAAGGGCGAAGTCTGAGTTCGGCATTATGTACAGAAATGCAAACAGTCCACTCCTTCTATGGTTCTTGTGTGTCACCATTCATGGGAGTTCCGGCAGAAACTTGTAGTTCCTGTTCCAAATTGATGATGGCCTGTTCAATTTCGTAGTTCTTGCCCACCAACATGACCCATTCCTCTTCAAGCTGAGTCAGCGTCTCACCCGCCAGGGTCTGCTCCTGTTTTCGTTGCCAATTGATCTCTTGAACTTTTCGTCTGTTTGTGGCAATAAAGACCATGGGTTTCAATAATTTATTACACAAGCCAGGGAGCATGAAAAGTTTAAAAATATTATACAGCTTCCTATTTCCTACAAAAAACCTTTAACAGTATTGATAAAGACACCTATGTAAACAACTTAATTAAGGTGTGTTGTTGATCAATGCTCTCAAAAGCAAGAAGTCTTTGCGAAACCAATTTAACAATCGCGGAAAGTGTAACTTGACATTTGGAAAGGACTAGCTTTAAAATGGGCAAATTGTATAGGATAATTAAAGGTGCGTAAGTGTACCTAATTTCGAGTAGGTCCATCTCGTGTTTGCGTAGTATCTTTTCAAGATCTTCATTATAGGACTTCCAGGCAGTTGAACCATATTCGCTCATCAATTCCAGGTTGTTAATACGCGTTAATTGATGCTCCAGCTGAGCCTATGTGTAGAAAGATTAAAACATAAGAAGAAATCGCACATTTAACCCCCGAATCTAGTAAAGGTTGCTGTACAAATTCGAAGAAAGCAGCCAATGCACACAGGGCTGGCATACCAAGGACACTACCACTACTTACAAATTTCCAGATTGATTTGTAATATAGGTTATTTGCACATTAACCTTCGAGGCACTTTGGAGGCTGGACACAAAAATGTAATACCAATTAAAACATTTTAGAGAGATTAGTCTCTTACAAGTACATCAGTACGGAGTGGCTGTAATTGACAGTGTGTTAGATCCGTTAGTGATAGCAAACTAATTTTAGCCAAGCACGTGCTAGCGACAAATAATTTGCAGGGCTTTAAGGATCAGCAATAAATCCGTACATCTAGAGTTAAATGATTCGAAAAGTGGCTCGATGAATATAAAAAAAACGAAATCCCGAATAGCTGTCTGACTTAAATACGAGGGAATCTCACGTGAGCATTTTCTATTGCCTCCTGCCACGAACGAAGATCGCCAATCTTGCCAGATGGAGGTGGAGGCAATTCGTAGCGTTTCATACTTAGTAGTTCCATCGGAAGACGGTTGGCGAGGCGATCAAATTCAGTTCTCATGATTTCAGTTTCAAACTTAAGAGGAATGGGTCCAGCCAGGGACGGTAGATGTTCCAAGTAATTCTTTGTAGGCCGGTAACGACGCATCTCTTCAGTCAGAAGCGCGTTGGCTTCTTGCATGCCATTCTCCCCATAACCTTTGTCGAAATATGGCAACGCATCAACAACGGCACTTTGCTGCTCCATCGCCTGTTTAAACAGGGACATATTTATATAAATAAACCTACACAATTGTATAACGGACAACCGGTAACGCAATCTTGCCAGTATTTACTATAGATAATTTAGGAATTTTTAAGTTAGCTGTGTACATTTTAATTCCTACTTTTTAAGCTTAACCCCACCTTAAATTGCCATATTTTGGGCTCTATAAAGTGTTTCAGCGCAAATTATTAACAAGCACACGCTATAACCGCAGACTAAGAAAATTTAATGCCTATGTAACCTATGGAATAACCAGAATGTTAATCACAGCAATTAAATACACCCAGTTACGGACAGTCGCGATCAACTATGTTGCAAAGGATTTAAAAACGTGGACCCACAAATAAAACAGCCAGTCTCCCAAGATTTATTGATAAATTACCCTATTAGTTAACACATAGGCTTTTATTAACTTAAAACTCACGGAATCAAATTAAAATTAATCAAGTCTATGGGATCTACCAACACAAGGGGTATTTCGTGAACAACAATAAAAAGTGAACGAATCAATGCACGACACCCAATACAGATACCGACGTGTAAAATTGGCAATCACGGATTGATTGAATTGAATACCGGACAGAGCCAGAGCTCATGACATCAAAATTGTTTTGTTCTCCTATTACGTACAATTTTACCAAGAAATTGTCAGGAGCAATTTAAGAAAAAATCTCAAACCAGAATTCAAATAAATACCAGGAACAAAAGAATTAATACCGTAATGTGGTGTTATCTGGTGTGGTGTGGCGTCGGATTGGGGCGCAGACATGTTGGACCACCTGGCCTCAGCCAATTCTGTGTCCCTCTGCGTTCCAATGGCATGTGAGGAAGATAAGCAGCCAACCAGAGAAGGACACGACTGAGGTGTGGTATATAATGGGCGGCGTGGCCAGCGTAGTTGAATCGGATGGAAGGCGTTTGATGTGTGGCTCTGGCTTGTGATTGGTCAATGGAGCCTGTTCTGTTGTACCGGTCTTTTTCCTATTAGGGCTCGGGTATTCTGCATTGGTGGCGGCGGATGCGTTCGAATAACGCTAATCGAACCCCAGCCCTTTCTCTTCAATGGTCAACAGAGGTAAAGACCCTTAAATGACAGCTGGAGTTGTCATGACGGTCATCAAATGTGCCACTCTCTTGATCCATTGACAGTGACCGTGGTTTGGGCTGCTGCATCTGAGAAGGCATCGACAACTCAGCGAAGTCGATAGGAACAGTAGAAGCCAGTTGAACTGAACGAGGAGAGGGAACCTGGGATGGATAAAGCGGTCTTCCTGTTAGCCAACAGGAACGAAATCCATCGTTTAATATTCGTTTGGGCCACTATCTTGCCGGATGTGGGGTATCGTGGAGTGTCGAATTGGATATTTTGTCAATCAATAACAGTGCCAGGAACCAAGCCAGAAGCTGAGGACAACTTTACTTCTATGGGGAAACAGTGTAGGGACGTCCAGGGTAGCAGACATATTGGACCACGGCAGTCTCAGTCAATCCTCTGTCTCTTTGCGTTCCATCGGCAGCCAACCAGATAAAGACACTAATGAGGAGCAGTATTTAATGAGCGGCGTAGCCAGCGTGGTGGACTTGAATGGACGGCGCCCGACATGTGGTTCTGTTGTGGAAGTTTTCTCCATGCTCGAGCTAAGGTATTCTACAGTACCACAGCGGTGAAGCGTTTGCGTTTGAATGGCCTACGATGAAGATATGCAGCCAACCAGAGACAGACACGTGTGAGTGTAGTTTATAACGTGTACGTTTCGGTTCCATGGTATGAACGATTCGAGACCCTGACAATATGGTGATCTTTCATGGAGATTAGAATCGGTCATAATCTGGCCAGCATCGTAGTGGAATTCAGGGATCTTATAAAGCCTCGTCCCGGCAGTCGTGTTTTTCCGTTGGCCCTTTTTTCGGCGAGGTAATGGAGATCAAAAACTCTTGAGTGGATTGCTCTCATTTTCCGACGCGCCATTCGATGCACACGTGACGCCACAAAGTCGGTAGTCACCGCCTCGGTCTCATGACGCTGTCATCATGTGGTGCTCTTCACCCTTGACAAATGATCGAGCACCGAGATGGCGGCTTTCTGCCCTACCGCTACAAACAAGAGATGCAGACTTCGTGGCGGATCCGAAAGCAAGACACCGAACGTACTGTTCTGGTTTGTAATTTGTCAAAAAGCCTCCTTTGTTGTATCCGTCTTCTTTAAACAAATGCCCAGGTATTCTATACTGGTGGCAGAGGACGCGTTTAGATAACGCAAATTGAACCCTAATCCTTTCTCTACAATGAAACTTTGAGGCGAGAACACTTGAATGCCGGCAGTAGTTGCCAAGGCAGTCCATCAAATGTCCATTAGATTTATCCATAGATATTGCCCAGGATTAGGATTGCCGAATCTGAAGAGGCATCAGCCAGTTAGGAACGAGGACAAGGACAGTAGATGCCACTTGGACTGCAAGAGAAGAAGGAAACTGCGATGGATGAAGCGGCATTCCTGCAAGTCAAGAAGAGCAATGTTCCTCATCTACCATTTACTTGGAACAGAAATGCCAAGTATGGGACATTGGAAAATGCCAGGCTAGATATTTCAACAAGTATTTCAGTGCATGAAAGCTGTCCTCAATTTCCAAATTGGTTTCCCATACTGTCGATAGTTGTTAAAAATTTCATTTTATGTGATTGCTCATCTATGGAGATAGCATGGCTAATCTACGGCAGAAATCATAAGGCACAAATTCTCAAGCGGCAACTTTTGATAACATAGTGATGTATAACATCTGAGATTCATCGATGTCAGAACAAGTTAAAAGAAAATAACTTTTAAAGCTATGTTGACTAAATGTGGTACACTTACATAAATTTTAAATTGCTTTTCCTTTTTATGTGGACAGTGCGAATCTCAAAGCTATGGCGATTTCAGATATATATAAAAACATATCAAGCACCCAGTCGATTTACAAGCAGGAGAAATTAACTCTATAAATCTATTATCATGTAAGCAATGATGATAGCTATTTCAATTTCCTAGATTTCGGTTCAATGCACACAAATAACATCTGCCAATGCTGTAGAAATAGCAAACAAAACCGTTATTGTCTAAGAGATGGCTACTTTAAAGCTGTTTCTAACATATATCTATATACTGTGGTTCCTTTTAAAAATTCAATATTCGGGAATTTCGTACGCATATTTGTAAGTACATTGATTGCCTTGAAGAACAATGTACAAAAAAATTGGACAAATTCGTGGTTTTTGTGTTCAGTGATCTGGATAATTTATTCATTTCTTACTATCAATAATTTTTCTTCTTTTTTGGCAAGGTATCTCAAGTTTAAAATACAGAAAACAAGTTCTTTAGTAGGTGGATGTAACTTGGCTTTGACTGCATTCACTCATCCGTTAAATTCAACAACTAAACTCATCGCAATTTGTCTTCGTAAAGTCAGCATACTAGAGCTGCTCTTCTTCGAAATTATCACACATTTATTAAATAACACACTGACGGTAACATCAAGTATGCAAAATTCCGTTTCAAGAATTCTTAGAGATTTGTAACCTATTATTAACAAGATATCTGTTTAGATAATCATCGGGATGATTCTGAAATTTAGCTGACCCAGTAGAAGCAAACCTTTCATGCCCTTCTAATTATAACTGCATATTCTCAAACATTCATCAATTTTTTTTGCTTACAAAAGACATTTCGAACTCATGTTTTCTATTAGGCTTAAAGTAGTGTAGTTAAAATGCCTAATGCATTATTTAACACTTGAACCAGATCTCGCAGATACATTAATACGATTTAGCCTTATTACCCATCTAAAGTTCTAGTATGGTGTTCGTATTTTAAAATCCATAAAATATTCAAAAACGGATTTAAATTCCTGTGTGAATTAGGCATAAATTAGTTTTTAACGAAATCCCTCAGGACAATTTCTAATTTGCTGCACACGATTAAACCATCTACTTTATAAATTACGCAAGCATGTTTGTTGCATACAATGATAACTGATAAATTGTTTCCTTGTTTAATTTTTAGGTACCAGCCTTACCGGATTATTCTTGGTTATAATTAACGATAACCATGCGAATGTCAATAATGACGAACGTAGGAATGTACCAAAAGATTCTGTATTTATTTTTTCACCGTAGATATAGCACCAACTTTATTACTTGATCTCCAGCAAAGTCTAATGTAAGCCACCTTCTCTGTAATAAAGTGGATAATCTGCAGCAAATTCGGACCTCATGTTACGTAAATATTGGTGATTTGATAAGTTTGAAAACTTTCGACAGCTTTTAAAAGAGCATCATTGTTTTTCTTCATTCGAAAGACTAATTATATACGCATTCTTTGATTAATGAGGAGCTGTTCTG